>UZAE01012278.1:27038-48584 GCA_900617975.1 Rodentolepis nana
ATGGACTCCGTAGAACTCCTTAGATTTCATACCAAGTGGTAGAAGTGAAGAGTAGCCTATCATCCTAGTATTTCCGCGTCTCTTGAACTCTTGGGAATTGGCTTTCTCTATTGACTTATCTTCATATAAAACAAATAATAAGCTGTTATTAAATGTTTGATGCAGTTTTTTTTCATTTTAGCATCTCCAAATGATAATACGTATAACGAATGAATAAAATATTAATTCGGATATTTAGAGTGACACGCATTTGTTTCTTAATTGCTTACATTTCCCATAAATTCTACTTTTTCGTTAATCTATTAGCAACGATTGAATGAAATTGGATATAATGCTGTTCTAAGTATAAGAGTTACACAATCGAACAATGTTCACTATTTTAGTTTCCACAAATAGTTTAAGACTTCACGAATTAATTAACTATTTTGAGTGTCATCCGAAAATCCATTATGTCCCCTTATTAAAGGAGTTAGCAAAAGTCATAACAAAAGGTACCGGGTGTAGAGAAATGCTTGTCTCGAATAAAATGATGGACAGATTAAGCCCACTTTATTATAAGAGATATGGACTAATTAGACCAAATCTGTGGGATTTGTCCTTTTTGTAAAGGGAATATTTTTAAGACTCGATTAAATTAGGAAAGTGACAAAAGCTTCCAACGATAATCCTAATGGACGATATAATTTCTTTCGATTGTCGCTTTAAATTTCGATACAGTTAATTGTCAAAATTCTATATAATCAATGCTCAAAAATTATTTTCAAAAATCAAATTAACTGAACATATAAAAGAAAATGTAAAATTACATGATTTCATAACATACAATAATGGTATAGGAATGAACATTAAAATGGAATCGATCTTTGGAATTTATATAAGTATCTATGGGCAAACGCGTCTGGTTATTCTGCCTGTGGGTACTGTAGTTGAGAACTTATTTCATATTAAACATTCTAATTGTTTTCCGTTAATTGGCATGTGCCATATATTGCATCTACTGTTCAAATATGAAACGCTCATCTTTGGCGTTCGAAGCGATCCATTTGGACAGTTGTGGTATTGTTAAGTATTTGTGGCTTTCTTTCAAGGAACCTTGAAAGATCGTATGGCAATCGTTTATGCATGATGGTCTGTTAATAGAGCAAACAAACGAAAATTACTGTAGGATAAGTACAATTTTCCTATGTATTACTGTACTTACTTCAGTGTGGAAAATCATTTCAGTTTTTATCATTAGTTAGCATTGAAATTTTCATTTGACAGGATAAATAATCAATCAGTGGAATAAAACAACAACCCCAATGTGCCCATATTAATATAAATAAAATTAAGATTATTGAAATCAATATAAATTTTATCTTTAAACAATAGAAAATTAAAGTAACTTAACTGAATCCATCGGGCAAACTGAGTCACAGCCTTGAAATTCTATGCGATGATTGGTTTAAACTTTGTCATTTTAATAGCAGTCGTATATTTAACGCCTAGGTTCAATTAGCGCCCATTTTGGGGACATAAGAATAGTTTTGTGCCACTAATGGGAAAACTGGTCCTTTTGGTTGCTTTAAGCTTGGCTGCTCTCTGCGTTCTGCATTTGAGTAACGCCGCGGATCAATGCCAATTAGCCAAAAATTGCCAGGAATGCATGGGTCGGGGTCCATCATGTTCGTGGTGTTTTGATGACAGTTATGATGATACAGCTGAGGGACCTGGATATCGTTGTGCAAAATACGATGTTCTCATTGAACGTAACTGTCCTGCTGATAAAATTGAGAGTATGAACTCAACCATTATTGATGGTAGGTTTGAGATTGTTCCATCATTCGCCTTTATAGCTGGAACCGATAGCATTGATGTACAATTGACGCCCCCACGGCAGAAGATATCTGTTCGGCCCCATGATAGCCTTCAAACGGATTTCACATTTCAATCTATTACCGATTATCCAGTTGATATCTACTTTCTCGTTGACCAAAGCTATACTATGCGAGATGATCTCGAGACTGTCTCCCGACTCACAAAGGATATAGCAAATTCATTCACTGCCGTTACTAAGGATCTCCGAATGGGGTTTGGTGCTTTTGTTGACAAACCCGTCTTCCCATTCATTGTACCTACTCCAGAGGCCCAAATCAATCCTTGTCTATACGGCGTCGGTAACCAAGACCTCCAGTGCGATCCTCCCTTCTTGTATAAACACATTCTTTCCCTGACCGACGACTTCGCTGAATTTGAGCGCAAAACAATCCTGTCAAGAGTATGTTCTATTTATTTCAAAAAACTTAATTTTCTTACTACCAAATTTGCAATACTATTGTTATTTGGATATTTCTATTTTAAGCTCTATGAATTTCCTTGTATCTAATTAGCTGTTCTGGAATCGTTGTGAAAATAAGATGAATTATGCATTTGTTTGGCGTTTTTTGTTTTGAATATCTATTCTGCACTGTTTCAGACACTTGGTGCCTGCAAATACCACCTGAATGGTTTTTTTGTTCGAACCGAAAGAACCGAACTCACGATAATTATATATTTTTGGCTTTGTAGACCAAATCTTCTCCAATACTTTTTTATTTCAAAAGCTTGTCCACCTAGTGTGATGCTTATCGTTTTTTTAAATCAGTGGCTAGACATTCGTCTGTTTAGACTTTATTGCATACCTTTTTATTCTGAACCGTAATCTTTCACCTGTTTGACCCAATTTTACTTAGTTTTGCTTATGATTCACTTCACTGCCTCTAGTCTGTTTTATCAATTTCTTGCACAGTCTAATATCGTTTCTATCTTGGGCGCAATATCGGCTTATTAAGCTTAAAATTACTTTCGGTTCAGTGTTTTTCTGTCTCCCTCCTTTCCTGTGCCAGTGGAGGTCACAACTGAGGAAAGTTACATCTATGCAAAATTGGTATCGTTTAAGTCAGAGATCTTTTGTGAATATCTTATACTTAATTATGTTATACTCTATTCACAATTTATTCTTTCGCTAATTTCTAGCCCTCTGGAAACCTCGATAGTCCTGAGGGTGGACTGGATGCTCTCTTGCAAGTCGCTCGTTGTCCAGAACACATTGGTTGGCGCAAGAATGCACGGAAAATTGTTCTCTTTGCAACTGATGGTGGATTCCACTTGGCTGGGGATGGACGCTTGGCGGGCTTGATTGTACCCCCACCGAAAACGTGTCAGCTCACTTTTGAATCGGACCGATTTAATAAGTCACTGAAGTACCTTGGGTGGCACAACTCCGTGAAAACGGATTACCCCAGTGTTGGTGAGGTAGGTTTCTCTTGTTACTTGGCATGTTACTTTGTGCCAATACGCGTCACTTATGCTGAATCACTGGCTTATGTTTGCATATCTTGATCGTTTAGTCACTTTCTTGGTTAACTGTGATGTTTTTTGTTGAGTTTGAATGATTTCACCTGCATTCCTTTAATTTAGTAGGTTAAGGCAATATAGTTAGATCGATGGTGTATCCTTCCTCCTCTTTGTTCATTCGAGTTATACCACGTAAATCAAAAGTATCGTAATTTCAGTAGATCATGACTGGCCTTTTATTTAGAGTTGTTAATAGCATAATACATCGAAATAAGTTATTTTTTGATGCTACTGTTCTGCTTGCCCCCTTTACTGGAAATCTAGTTTCCAACTCTGTTAAAGATAATTCTAATCAATTTGATTGTTTCTGGGGGTAGGCGCTCTTGATCAGTACCTTCAGACCTGTAATCCATTTTAGGTTGCGGAAGTGTTGACCGAGACAGACATCAGTGTAATTTTCGCCATCGACGCCAAGGTCTATCCTCTCTACGAGAAGTTGGCAGCATTCTTGCCCTCCGCCGCTGTGGGAACTCTCACCGACAGTTCCACAAATATTGTCAACCTTCTGCGTGAAAATTACGACAAAATCGCCAATCGCGCCGAGCTTCTTCTCTCTTTTGATACTGACTCCATGGAGGTAAGTCAACACCATATATTTCCTCCCGTTGTCAGCTATTATTGGTGTCTCAACTAATTGGTGGCAATATATGCCATTTTCAGCCTGAATGGGCGAGCTATTTACTTTTTTCTTCCAGTTTCTCTATCCAGATGTAGTTTATTATGTCCTCCTCTTTTCATAACGTTCCAAAGTGTCCTCCTAACATTTTCTTATTGTAAACTTTATAGGAAGTCGTTTGTGTAGATACGATTGGTAAGTTGTGCTCTTTGATAGTTTGCGTTATTTTGTGTTTCGCTACTAGTCGTTGTACGTTCTTCCTAGGTTATATATGTTTATTTATTTATATATATCAAATGGCAGACGTTTTGATGGTTATCATTAGCCTTTTAATTGACTTCAGGCTTCGCAGAGGGGAAGGAACATCAGAGTGAAAAAAGGTCGAGAGGAGGGGAACTGAAGAGTGTTTCAAAGACGAAGGTTGAAAATTTTAAAAAATGTGATGTAGTACTGTGGAAGTGGTCGAATATGCCATACAGTGGGGTGATGGTAATTTGAAGTCAACTGCCGGTTTATAGACTTTTTTGCCGTATGAGTATACGTTGCCCAGGGTGCACCACGTGGAGGTAAGTCTATCGCACACCCCAGGTTTTATATGTACATGTAGATATACGTGTCTCGCAGCTGGGTGGCTTGGGGAGCACCATTTGTTTCAGATCGGCAATGCTATCTACTGCTTAAGTTAGCTCTCATATTATTATGAATAGAATTAAGTATTTGTTGCTAACAGCTGATGCATAAGTCGGTTCTGATGTAGAGTTATGGTTGCTAATGTAACCTCAGAAGGTAACGGGAGCGATGCCATATTTTTCCCTTGTTAAGGGGTTAATCAGTTTCTATGCAGCTTGGCAGTGGGAAATTTCTTTTTTTCGGTTATCGGTATTACTACCATTAGTAATCTGCTTTCGTTTTTTTCAGACCACATCTGATTGGTATTTAGTCTATTCGAACTTTTTTTCGCTATCCCCATACCTGAAATTTTATCAATTCTTGTTCTGTCTGACCTTTTCTATTCTTTGCTTTTATTCTTCGTGTCCGTCGTCGAACTCGCTTCATCCACATTCTTATTTGTATTTAATTTCCTTAAATCGATTGGAAATATCTCTTTTTTTGTCAGGTATTTATTCATTTTCACACTCAGAGTAATCGGATATCTTAAAATGGATTCAATTAGCTTAGCAGATTCGTGAGTCTCGTTTTTCGTGCTACTTTAGTGGGTGTGTAAGGTCAGGGTTGTGCACTCAATTCCCTAAATAATTCTCTCATATGCAATGTTTCTGTCTTACTACCCTGAATGTTCTGCTCCGAACAGGTCACTATTTTGTCGTAGTTCTCTTTGAGAGTCGACAATCTTCTACTACATCTCTTAAACCAATCAATCGTTTATCCATTATTATCATATCTTCAATGTTTACTTTATGTGTGTTTGGATAATTCCCACACAAGCAAGTTCCTCGCTGAACTGAACGACTGCAGAAAAAATGTAAACTTTTCGAAACTGTCTATATTGGCGCTTATAATAAATCATATAAATCGCAGTTTTCCACAGTGAGGTATCATCTAAACACTAAAAGAAATCAGTTTGGGGTATTAAAGGCTTTATTTCATCTAACCTCTTCATTTACCAGGCTGAACGTTTCTGTGGTTTTATATACTCGGTGTTAGCACATGATCTTAGCTCAGAGAGCCGCGGTGCACCCTGGGCAACGTATACTCATGCGGCAAAAAGTCTATTATTCGGCAGTTGACTTCTGGCTTCAAACTACCATGGGCCGACTGCCTGTCATATTCGACCCCTTTCACAGTACTCATCTTACCTTTTTCTCTAAATTCGTGTCTGTCTGCCTCTTTTACATCTGTGAATCGCTCTTCTGTTCCCCACCCCTCGACTTTCTGCTACTTTGATGAATCTTCCTTCTGTGAAGCCCGAAGTCAGCTTAATGGCCAATTATAACTATCAAAACGCCTGCCATTTGAAATAAATAAATATACTCGGTGTTAGATGTTTGACTAGCTGGTTTAATCGGTGTCCATCCTAATTTTAATTCAAGCTCTACAATTTGATATAATCAATTTTGGAACTATGTGATATTTTGTTAAAACGTCTTGAATGATATAAGTAAAAGTGTATTCGGTAGTAAGGCAAATTTTCCAAGTACCAAGGCTTTTTGTGTGCAAACGAAATTTTCAATCAACGAATTCCTGGGGGGGGGGGGGTTCTCAGTCTCTAAAGAGGCTTGGAATAGCTTTTCTCCAAAATAAACACTTGCTTCATGTGCGTTGCAAGTTGGTTTAACTAGGGTACCACATTTTTTATTTCAGTCATCTTTATGGCAATTTCACCAATTTTCGCTAAAGGTATCTCTAGTAAGCATCTTTAAATGCTCTACATATTTGTTTTTTTATCATCACAGGTTGAAATTCAAGCTAAATGCCAAGGTGAGACCGAGTTCACGAAGAAAACTGTCTGCAAGGAGCATCCCGTAGGAGGAAAGATCGAATATCGTGTTTCAGTGACACCTACTCGCTGCTTTTCCGGCACCAAGGAGGTCGTTCTTAAGATGGTCGCTCTGGAAGAACAGGTAAGGGCTTTTATTCTCCAATTGACGTTTTATTTTCCTTCACTACTTTGCGTCCACTGAGTTTTTTACATGTTCATCAGCATAATAAGAAGAGGCTTAGAGAATTCCGTCATGCACATGTGGCTAATTAAATGAGATTGTGGAATGATTTAGTCCAAGGAGGTGACTAAATACTCTTCTATGCTTTAACAACAGTTTAAGTAGTCTGGGGTTGCATTGTCAATAGGATTCAATAATATTCACATTTGCAAACTGGTCGAATAAGTGAACGTCGGTGGTGGTAGAGACCAGTAGCTTTTTCTACCTAGACTACGATTAATGGATAGGAACCGACACCTACGTTTGCCAGACTTGAATATGAAGTATTGTGTGTAGACTGGAGTATATATTTTTTTGAAGCACTTGAAAATCGAGGGCGAGAAGAGATCGAATTTGAGAACCAAGTTTTCACACTTAGCATGAGTCATCGCCAGTGTAAACCTATAATGGATTTGTTAGTATGCTTTGTTGCAGGCGGATGAAATTTCCTGATGGCATGCGATTTATCCTAGTATTCTATCTTACTAACAGCTTTACTTCACAATCTTTAGATTATAACCCTGTTCACGAGCTATTTCGCGAATTTGTCGTGAAATGGTCATATGTTGTAATTGATATGACTATATTTGCTTTATGGGTTAATACCTCTAAATGGAGAGGTGGCAACACTCCAGTAACTTTGTAATATGAACTAAGTGAAGTTGAGAAGAAGAAGGAAGGTGACTATACGATGTCCCGCTATTTATAATGGAGTGTAAGTTCTTTTAAGCTGTCTTGATATACTCTTGCACTTTTAGGCCGTTTTGGAAGTAAGTTCTGCATGCGAATGTCCAAGCTGCGGTCCTATGATATCCCACGGACCTTCATCACCGCGTTGCCAAGACCATGGACGTCTCGTCTGTGGTGCCTGTGTCTGCGAGCCACAGTACTCAGGGGAATTCTGTGAATGCTCCGCAGAGTCTTCGAAGCAGGAGGAAGTTATGCTTCAACAATGTACGAGGCCTGGAGACACTGTGGTAAGTCTGATTAGTTCTATAATGTCATATTTTATTTGCACCATATCCTTCTTGACTGCTTATTATTTGTTTAGCCTTTGTTTTTTTTAAAACAATAGCTAATCTGCTTTTTCACGTCTTTGTTTTATAGTAATATGTTTTAACTTAGGGTTTTCTGTAAAGATAAGTTATCTTTCACTTTCTATAATGCCAAAACTAGCCTTCTGGGTAGAAACAACATGAGCCACTAGTTTTTTATCATCTTATTTCTTGCATTAGTGCCTGACGGTCCAAATTGAATTATGTCGTTGCCTTGAATTTAAGCTACTAGTTTTCTCTTTACAAACAAACAAGCAAATAGTGGGCTATTGAGAGGAAGATCACAGTGATTGGAATCAACATTGCAAGGGAATTAAATTCATGGAAATTGTCTTAATCTGAATTTCTCGTAGCAGCTTGCGCGAACATTCCAAAGTTCGAATTTTAAGCTCTTACTCCTTAGTTCCTTAATTACCTTAGAGATATATTATTGAGAATGAGAAGTCGATTAATGCTGTATCAGCGCGCATTAGCCCCTTCACATGGCTTAACGACTATCGGTTGCTAGCCTAGTTTTTGAAATCACCTTTTTTGTTTTGTGCCCAACGAATTACTCATTGAAATACTTCAAAATACTTTAGTCGTTTTCTTTGACCTAATAGTCACTTGATCTAATTTTACTCACGGCGTACCCTTATCGCCCTGCAGGACTGTACGGTGTTCTTTCAAAATAAGCTCCATTGGTGCTAGACTCGTAGCAGAATGCGCTATTGCCGTTTGAAACAAGCTCAACACGTCTATAGCCCTCACCTGATACCACCAAAACTCATCAAGTCGGCGATATCAGTCTGCTGTGAGACATGCGAGACATTTTGCAAAAAAAATTAAACAGGAGTTAAAGTGTTAAACCTCTACGTGATCCGACTAACCTCTTTAAAATGTTATATTGCTGTTATTATACGTACGAATTAATTGCGATTTGTGAATTCTAGTTGTTTTCACTGTTTAACTCAAATATTTGTTTTTAAATTGTAATTGAACCAAATAATTAAATTTCGAACTTCTCGAGGACAATGTCACACACTATGATCACTAAGAGGAGTATTGGAATGTGTGGAAAGGCTCCATAATACCTTTATCCTAAATCTGTGAGGCACATTTCTACTGACCCTTTATTTCTTCTATTCACCATTCTTTGCTCCGACTATCAATATGTCTTCCCTTTTAGCCATGCTCGGATCGTGGTCGTTGTGTCTGCGGTCGCTGTAAGTGCAATCTGGCTCGCTACATGGGGCCCTATTGTGAATGCGATCGTCATGGTTGCAAACGGGCGTTCGATGATAATCAGGTGTGCGGTGGTCCCCAACGCGGCGAGTGCCAGTGTGATGGAACTTGCAAGTGCAAACCTGGCTACACTGGGGAGAGGTGTGATTGCATGGATAGTAACGCCAACTGCTATGATCCTAATAATCCTGATGTAAGTCCATTCTTGCGTATTAGACATCGTGGATGCCCTATTACCTCTCTGGCATCTTTCTCCTTTTTATCTTACCTTGGCTTTTATTTTGTTCTTTTAGCAGGAGTAGTGGGGGGGGGGAGGCAGGGAGTTAATTAATAGTTTTTATTTTAACCAATCTCTCTCGCTTTCTAATGCGAACGAGGGTCTTTTAACAAGTTACTGCAAATATGAAAATTGGCACCCGAGGTCGGATTTTTTTGCTTCTTTAAGTGAGGTCAAAGCAAAGCAGATGAGTTCATAGTTCAACTGGGTCCTCCGACAATCAATCAATCAACATTTGTTCTCAAAGTAGGGGTATTGAAGCTCTGATAACTGGCTGTGTTCTTTACCATTTACTCGTCTGAGGACCTTTATAGAAGGCTTCCGCCTATCGACTCCCCGTGGCCATTGTTTTAATACCGTATTGCTTAAATTTGGCTGATTGTAAAGGTAGAATACGTTGTCATTCGTTCATTGTTGATCAAAACAATTACTTAACTTCGACCTTGCTTGTGTAAGTGTTTTATCCGGATGAGGAAAATGTTTTTTTTTTATTATCCCATCCACTTGCCAATGTACTGAAGGTTTAGTCCCGTGCACAGTATTCGATCGGTATAGAGATGCTGTCTTTCTCTCAGGGATAAAAATTAGAAGAAGTCTAGTTCTTAAAGTGTGTTTTATTTTTGCTAGTTGCCATATCTCAAAATGTCATTACTAGTCTCTTCGACGTCTATGTGCTGTATTACCACGATCCATCGGAGGCAGTAAACTGGGAAGTCAAATGCCACTTTTATACTCGTTTATTGCTTATTACTGGCACAACATCGCTTTCAATTCTTTCGTTATTCCCCTTTTATTGGTTTTTAAGCCAGCCTCTAAAATGTGTGATTTTGGAGGGGGGGGGGGGGGATTCATATCTCTTCTTCAAGTTGGAAGCCAGAGGAAATACGCTAGATCATGCTGTGTGCACTAGAGCGGGGTGGAAATTCAATCAGAAAATTTTTTTCCACTATGCCAGGATGAATTAGACATAAATTAAATTTTTTTATCTACTGCTAATTGGTTGGATATAATTGATACTTAGGGCCAAGTTAAGTCAAGTTGTATTTTATTGCTTCCTTTTGGCCCCCTTATAACCTCTCCGTTGGCCTTTGCACACTTCCTCTGGTGTGTGTGTGTGTGTGTGGGTGTGCATTTAAGCTGTGTGTATATGTTCATTCGGCCAAATGGTTCTGTGTGTACGGCCTGGTTGGGCAATATGTTATCCACTTTCGACCTCTCACCAATCCCCATTAGTCATCACGGTCGTCGTGTCCACTCATCACGACCTCCAACCTGCATGCATACGTGCAACAGGTCCGCGTTAGTACCTGGTGCTATATTACCAACAGCCGTCCTAATTTTATCTCTCTTTTTTTTCAAATGTAAATGCCTACATTTCTAGCTTCAGGATAATAGCGAAATAAAAGTAGCTCCCTAAATAACGATTAGAATCTATCTCTTATATTAGTAGGGGTGATTCAGTTGAAATTTAACCAATTTATGATAGGCTACCTTTTTGAAATTTGCACAGCTTTTTTTAGTGTAAAGAATGTGCTTAAATTTACTAGTCTTTTATTCGGTAATATTTGTTTAATTTGTTCCTTGAAGGGGATTTCAAAGTAATTGACATGGCGTTATCCTCAAGAGCCATCCTTATCTCTCATGCTTCCATTATTCCTCTCTGTGTAAAAAGTTTTATTCACTTTTTCAGCAGTAGGGGATATTAGCCGTTATTCTAGCGTGTAAACTAGGTATACAGGGGCATTTCGGCATTTCTCAGTTTCAAAAATGAATTGGTTCTGTTGCAAAATACCGTCAAGTCTGTGTTGGGAGTTCGCTAGCATTCCTCAAGGAGGGAGATTTAACGAGGCCTTAATTGACTGACCTATTGGCCAATTTACAAGTCTGGTATATGGTTTGTCCCGATCGTGATTGGCCGCAGAAGATTGAAATTATCTTTGACCTTCACAAATAGCTATGCCAGAATATGTTTGGTCTGACTAGGAATCAATTGATGGTTGACGGTTGACCTTGTCATGCTGTGTAGTTGTACTTCCGATGCGCGCTGACATATTCTTATATATATATTTGTGTGCACGTTCTAAAGAATTCCGCATTGGTCTCATATCATGGATATTCTTATCTTTGATGAGAGCGTTTACTGAACCTTAGAAGGTAATTGCCTTCTGGAGTTTAAGTATGGTTGCCTTATTTGTACGCCTATCAGCTTGGTACGTCTTGTATATTCACCCTCAAGTTGTATTCATTGTGACCTCAGAGAAATGTCATTAATAGCATGTATGCTGTTATGCCTGCCTCATTTTACTTTCCGATGAAACGATTTTTTAAAGCTGTACAACCCTTTGTTATAATTCGTCGCAGGTTAGGGCGTGTTTTAATGTGACCAGAATCCACTTTGGAGCCGTGGTGATTGTGCTGTAAATCATTCTGTGTGGGCTCTTATCTCTTGCATAAAATGTGAACGATGTAGTGTAATCTTAAAGTCCGGTTTGGATAGATTGATAAAATTTACCTCAGATTTTCCTTAGCAAACGAACATAGTTTTTTTCTGTTTGTCATTTCAATAAGAGGTGGTTGCAGTGATGTGAATTATTAAGTATTAGGATATTAGCATTTCTCACCTCTTAAGTCACCCTTCTTGGTTCTTGAATCTACGCTTTTTATTCATGTTTCTCAGGGCCCAGCTTGCTCTGGAATGGGTGTCTGCGATTGCGGTCAGTGTTTCTGCAATTCTGGTCGTACCGGTGCTCTTTGCAATGAAGTCCAGGGTGGTGAATCCGCACTCTGCACAGATCGCTCTGTGGAGCAATGCGTTCTGTGTTTGCGCCGAGAGATGCTGGGCACTGATGAAACCAAGATTGCCGAGGAGGCTGAAAAGCGGCCTCCCAACTCTCCTCCTGTCACTATCACGCCAAATGCTGTCACCGCTTGTCAGGCTGCCTGCAATACCACGGTGATCGACACCCCCAATGCCCAGATTATCGATGAGGTTGGGGAGGATTCAGCAGGTAAAGAGGAGGGCCTCGAAGGTGGTGCTTCTGGAAGTGCTTCAATTGGTTCAAATCTCTGTATTATCTACACGGAGGATTCCTGTCGTGTCATGTTCAAATATCGCTACTCGGATGCTGTCTACATTAACCGAAAGGTAGGTAACATGGTGAAATCAATTTAAGTAGTTATTATTTGACATATTTCATATTATTTTTCACCTCTTCCAACATTAGGTTGACCTGAAAATCGTTCGTAAAAGTGAATGCACAAAGACAACCGGTATTCTTTTCATCATTCTCGGTGTCATCGCGGGGATTGTGCTTGGAGGCCTCATTCTCCTCCTCATCTACAAACTGGTTATCACCATTGACGACCGTCGTGAACTGGCTAAATTCAAGATGCACAATGAGAATGTTCATTGGGAGATGGCTGAGAACCCGATCTTTGAGCCTCCCACAACTCGTGTACTCAACCCAACATTCAATGATGATGCTGCTTTCGACTAAATGACCTTGAAGTCAGCCAATTCCCACTACCAGCAGTTACAAGGCTCGCTCTTTTAGTTTTTTTCTCTGTCCCAACCACTCTAGCAATCATCATATAAAACAACCTGCTTTACTAACTTTACACTTTTTCATTTCTACTCTATTTACCTCCAAAATGACAACAATTGTGCCTGCGTATATGCTACTTATAAATATTACTTCGTTTTGTCAGATATGTTGTTGCTTACCCACTACTTCAATTCTTTGTAATTATTACGCGCGATCCACCCCCCCCCCCCCCCCCCCCCCTCCCTCACATATTATTAATATAGTGCAATTATTTAACTAAACCGAACTATTCTTTTTGCGGCTGTTGTTCGTGTCTCCGCCCACTTTGTCAATGATTCATAAAGTTGGTATTTACACACAAGCAGGCGTGTATGAAAATGCAATTTTTAACTTCCTTTTGAATTAATGGTGTGAAAATTTGAGGCATATAAATTGAGTTAAAAATTTATAGCTTTACAATAGTTTAATGTTTTACTAAACTTCCTTTATGGTCGTTATTTTTTTGTCTGTTGCACGGTATCTTCGAGAATACTGTACTGATGTTAGCTGCTTAATTATTTGGAATCACTTACCACTTCATCCACTTTTACTGAACAGTTGTGAAAGATGGTGACTTTATTCAATCACCACGGCGCCTTTTATATATATCTCGTATTTTAGAAATGAACAAGCTTCCAGGATTTATCGCTTCGAGCATTTCGTTGGTCGGCGGCTTGCCTCGTCGATGCTTCCGATTTGTGCCGAGTAAACCTCTTTGGCGATGGCATGACGTAAGGCACTAACATTTTGATTATTAAGAGGTTCATTAAAAACACAAATAGGATAGAAGTCCGTGTTCTGATGAATCGGTCTTCTTCATTCCTTCTGAAGAAATTCCCCCCAAGATTGAGTTGGACACTCAAACACTGAAACTTCTTGAAAGGCTCAGTTTAGTCAGTTTTAACGAGGAAGTAGGTTTTCACGTTTCATTTCCGTAATTACTGCGTTCTTTTCATTGCAAGAAAACCAAGAAAACTGTAGAAGAGGCTATCCGTTTTGCTGACTGTCTCCTCACTCCTTCAGCTTTTCGAGGTGAAGGAGTAACCATGGCAACAGTGGAACCCATGTTTAGTCTCCTTGGTGAAGAGGGATTCGAGCCCCTTTCCATGATGACAGATGACGAAGTCTGGTCGCAAGAGGAGACAGCTGAAACTGCTGCCCATATTATGACTCATGCTGCAGTAACATGGGAGAACTATCTTGTGGCACCGCCGGGAAATAAGCCCATTCATCCAGAATTTATTCGAGCGGAAAATGTATCGGAGTCAGAAAAGTGAAGTCCTTTATCGTAGAACTGTGGTTGTACATAATTTTCATGGTGTAGCAAATAAGTAAAGTAGCAACTCTTGTGTTTTCCTTGGTGACAAAGAACCTTGCTTTAGGACTTTTACGTATTTACACCTATAATTGGGGAAAAAATTATCATCCTTAAAGTTTTTGAAGTTTGACATCTTATGAGGGAGGTTTTGGAGATCAATTAATGTATTATTGCCACAATGCGAAATGGTCTTGTTAGACTACATTATTTAACAGGGTTCACCTTCAAAGCACTAGTGATTTATAGCAGGATGTACTGCAGTCTAGAATCACATAGATATGCAGTAATGACAGTCCTCAGACGGACAAACCGAACCAACTCATGAGAGAAATGTCAACCAAAAGTGTAATACTATATAAGGAGAGAATAGGGTCGCGGTATTGATACAATGGGAAAAACCGATCGTTAGCTTAAGTCAGATGTGTCACTGAACAAAAAGGTAATGGAGTGAGACTAGTGTATATCTTATGATTGAATATCATGTCATATTTTTGGCTTGCCACGCTTGTACCTAGTGCATTTTTTATAACCAGGCAGTAACTATCTCCAACTGATCCAAGTCTATGTATGACTTGTTTTCTTTAGAAAGTGAACATGAGCATTGAATCAGCCAACCTTCTTGATTAGAACAGTAGAGAAACCTCGTTGGTCACGTAGTGATACTGCAAAGGCAATTTAAATTCACTCAGTATTAGCACAGTTTTCTAACCAGCCAGAAAGAAACAGTGTCTGGCTTGTTGTAAAAAATTCTGACAACTGAAGCTCAAGTAAAGTCTGTTAGTGATCCGTGCAACCTGAAAACATTATTGACTAACCGCTTGTGGCAAAAATAAGAAACATTTATAGAGGTGTCCAAACGAGTTAACACAATCTAAATAGCATGTCGCAAACCAACTCAAAGCAAAATTTCAAATATCAGGATATTTGAAAATGATATACCGCAGTGAAAAAACACGACCTATACGTTAAACATTATTCAGTCGCGTTAAACTCGAAATTTGGGAAAAACCAACTCAGAATTAAATATTACAACTGATGAAGATCACAGAATACAGATTGAAAAATCAATTAGGCTTTGCATGGCGAAACCCAAAATCAACGTCTTGTTTAAGATGAGCTATTCATGGATCTATGAAATAACAGATTTGAAATTTTATGAAAAGGACTTTTCATATATAATAAGGTGCACAGCACAAATAAATGACGAAATTTTAATAAAAATAGTTACAAAAGATAGCAAGAGGTGTAGACGATACCAAAACAGACGCATTAATAGGGGATTTTTATCATAACAAATTGGAGCTCATGTACAAGGGAAGAGAATCTGAGAAACTCTATTTGAGATAGTTGCCTTAAGACGAAGAGTCATGCTCCATTTCTGCAAGAAGCTCTAAAGTAAGAATTTACTCATAAAGAATAATCAAACCCGCTGCCACCCGTCTTGTACTTCTTCGAGTAGATGGTGCTGTAGAAGCAGAACTCACTGCTGGATTATCGGATGACAAATTAGGAGTGTCCTGTCCTTTATTTTTCTTTTGTTTATTTTGAATACTTTTGATATAGGTCTGTAAATGTTTTACTGATTCGGTGGGCAAATTAATTCGACTCAACGGCCTATTTTGCATCTCTAAAGATACAGTGAATTTATGAGAGAAACTGGTTAGGCCAATAAAAGACAGCTAAAATTCCAGAAACTTAATATTTAAAAATATAGGAAAGCATGATAAAATTAATACAAATATTTTTAATTTTAAATTTTATTATTTGATTTTCTCTAACTAATCAATTCATATGCTTTATTTAATTTATAACAAATAGTCCATTTAATGTGTATAAATTTAAAGATTATCAACGATAATAAGCTATTATTTTTAAACGAAACACTCTTAAATCCCTTTTTTGTACCACTATTCCTCTACAAATTAATCCGAATGCTCATTCGTGTCCTGCTTGCACTTATGGAAAACATTCATTACTAAAATCTATATATTATTAAATCAGCGTTTGCGTTCTTCCCAAATATGTCCATTCGTAAGCGCAAGCCCTTCGAACTAGGGAAGTATCTTCCCAATATCGCCACACAACGAATTCAGAAATTAGAGGAGATTAAACAGCTATTGCTAGAGCTGGACAATCGATTAAAGATGGAGAATGTTGGTTTGCGAGAACTCACTGGTATCTCTGCCGGTACCAATGATGAAGAAGCAGGATTTTCAGATATTTTGCAATCATTTCCTGCAGAAAATGTATGTCATTCTTTAATTATTTGGATATTTTATTCCTGCCTTCCCAATCATATCCCTCTTTTTGTAGAAACCGGATGTTGCTTTAAACGGAGGCTCTACGCTATCACCTATTCCCGATACTTCCGATATTCATGCCCAAGCTCCAGATATATCAAGCGGTTGCCGATCGACAAGGTCCTTCCTTGTTGCTCAGTATCCCAGCGATTCTGTGAATAATACTTCCATTCCTTTCGAAAATTTGGATACTTATCAACTACCTGAAATTATTGACATCACCAATCAGACTCCCCGAAAACCCGGTCTTTACGGTTCTTTGGAACCCGAAGCTTTTCTTAAATTCGCTTCGGACTTAGTCGGTGATACCATTCCTAGTAAACCCCTTGGAGAAATTGTACTAGCTAATAAAACCCAACGATCATCATGATTTCATCCTCGCATTTTGCAAATCAAATATACTTTTCTAAGGAATCAAGTCGTTTTACTGTTTTAGCATTTTCTTTTTTGTGCAATATGGCTTATTCGAAAATTATTGGTTTATGGAATCTTAGACCTTAATGGATTCAGTGACTGCAGATGAAAACACTCAGGTACGTTATATAATATGATTTCTTTTTGCCTAATGCTTATTTTATTATTGATTGTATAGATCATGTCCCATTTGCGGTTTTTTCTATTATCACTAGTATCAATCTGACCCACTCATTACTTATATCCATAAGTATTTGCATATTTTGGTGTTAAATTTGAGGTAATAGGAACAGTCAATGATCTACTTCATGATCGAAATTTTAAAGTATATAATAATGCCTAATTTAGCTAGAGATTAATCTTGAAGTGGGTTGTATTTGAAGAATTCATTTTCTAATGGTAAAGTATGCTATATCCCTTTTGTTAGATCGTAGTAATAAGTTATTTGGTTTTTTATTCGTTTGCTTTCTCAAATTATTGTTGATTCAACCTAGTAATTAAGGGGACTACATAATTAGTGATGTGGATGGCTAGCCAACAAAAGCTGTGATGGAATGCGAATTTCTAAGAATGACCTCTTGATATTTTCCCTCTCTCCAAGTCGAAAATTCATTTTGGACAACTGTTTCAAAGGTTTTTCGGTCTTTTTAGAATGGGCCTTCTTCAATACGAGCTAGACGAGCTAAATTTACACGACCTAACAGTCCATCATCAATTGAGATGGAAACACATTCTGACAGTGATGAATCTGATCAGTATACTTCTGTATATGATTCATCGGATGAACGTGAATCAACCAAAGATGTCAACAACAATATGTCTGCTGACGTCTGTGTTGGTTATCTCCCCGCAATTATTTTATTATGTGCTGTTTTGTCCGCTGTTTTGTGCTGGTGTTACTACAGTTCTTTTTCAAATTCAAATGCAAATGCTCCAGTTTATTATCAGTTGACTGAGTTGGAGAAATCTTTTCCTGGCCAAAACCCTCGTTTATGGGCAGTTTTAAAATCCACCATCATAACACGAAAGAGGTTAATAAATATTCTAATGTTAAACTATTATCTACTGATTTTTATTCAGTACCATGAATATTTAGTTTTGGGTTTACAGGTCCTCAATATCGAATACAGATGCTGACACTACCGATGCACCCAAAGTCCTTCTTATTTGTCCCTCTTCTGATCCAGCGAAAAACGGAAGCTATCAATTGTTTTTGCGACGTTTCGAGAATTCTCTTGGCAATATGAAACGCCATTGGAAATGTGCGGTCATTGATCCTTTTAAATCCCTCCTAAATATTTCCCCGGACCAAGTATGTAAACTCGTATTAATTAGACCTTTCCTCTTGGGTTAACTTAATCCATATTCTCATTCAAACTGAATAACGGTTGAGATTTATTAAGTGGCTTTTAGAGGTCATTTGTGTATCTCCTTTTTCTTAGTGTCATGTTAATTAAGAGTCTAATTTAAGTCCTGGACAAAATAAATATTTATCCGTCCAACATTCAGGAACTTATTCATTTCATTCCAATTATTAACTAAAAGTTCCATTGTTTACTATTTTTCGGTTCTGATTCGCTTTAATTTTTTTTCTTGCTAAATACGTCACCATCTATTAGTGTATTCAATCATTTTTCAGGTCATTTGTGTTTTCACGTATGGGTTATTTAAAATCTACTTGTTTCTTTTTCATTAGTATTCGCAAGATGGGGTTTTGCGCCTAGATAATGATCTATGTTAATCGAATATTATTAATCTACTTTATTAGTACTTTTTGAGATATATATTACTTTAAATAATAAAAATAGGGGAGTGAGGGGGTTACGCATGTAAAATCATGCCCTACAATTTATTTTCAGACCAATCCATATCCATTTAATTTTTGAATTAACCACTAATTGGAATGCTGTACCATCAAGTCATCTCTTTTATTGCCCATCATTTAAGAGGATTTCAAAAAAATGTTTTAGGTAAAGCGGAATATTCACGACGAAATGGAGCAAGCTTATCGGGCTGGTCTAAAATGCCTCCATGTGGTAGGTATCGATCGATTGTCTGGTGATTCGGCATTGGCACTCCATGGGAACACTGACCCTCTCAACTCCCCATTTAGGGATGCTTTTCTCCTCTTTAGCATACGACAACCGCCAGAGGTCTCTAGTCAGTAAGCTCAGTTATATGTTTTTTTGGCTTATTTAACCGGAAGCATCCTTTACTTGCTATTTGTAATCTAGGACCTCGCAACGGGAAATGGAGACGGTCCTGAGGAAATACTTACGATCTCTCTGGGAGAGGGATTTAGGTCGGGATGCAGTCTACGCCCTAATCAATCGATTAACTGGTCGCATTGGTATTTTTGAAATTTGATGAAATTGATATTGCCAACCGAGAGGTAATTCGGTCGATGAGGAAATTGTTCACCTTTCCGAATTTCTTGCTTATCAACATGAAAAGCTTTGCTTATAATTATCTGTAAAACTGTATTACCTTCACAAGTACTCTAACCAGCTAATGGACAAATTTTTGGCATGCCTGTTTTTTTTGAGAATTTTAAAATCCTTATTCTTGTATTTCCCCAGAGATATTGTCTTCTATTAAAAAATGACTATTTTATATTCTGATAACTTTTCTTTTTTCGGTATAGTAATTGGGTGATTGAATGTTGTTCGTATATTCACTCATTGGTTGCACTTCGATTAAATGTTGTGAACAATTTCGGACTTTTGTACGCTTGTCACCGGAACAAAACACTCACCTGGTCTAATTATTGTCTACTTGAACTCACTCGAAAGAAGAATGGGAGTTAAAACTGTTTAATATTAATAAATGTTACACAAGGAACTACGTTTCCGTGGGGCAAAACAATAGATTACCGCTCTCGCAATGTTTTGTTAGGGTGTGGATGTGCAGCCTTCATTTTCCTCACTTACTGTATAATCATCCTCGTTTCATCTCTTGTTCCTCTTCTTTTTGGGGCTGCAAATTATCGATTGTTCTTTGGTTCGTCGGTAATACAAATACCCCTTTTCCCTAGAGGCTACTGTGTGAATAAGGCAAGAGAAAGAAGAGTTTTATCAATTATGTAGGGGAGTGATTTGTGAAACCCCGAGGTAGGTATTCGCTGGGAGATAGAAACTCCCTTGCATTATTGTTGGGCACACTGTTTCTCAGGTCAGCGAGCACTTCAGGTGCCCAGTTTCTAGTTGCTTCGAAACGCCTCGTGTCCTTATCGCGTCCAATTTTTTCGCTTAGCGCATAGTGTTCAGTGTATCACTACAAGCAACCTTTGTAAAAATCACCAAGATGTGCTCTTCTTAGCTGAGAAGGAGGGAGGTAAATTCCCAAATACCAAACTTTCCTACACCTTCCAAATATTTCCCACTTCCATAGCTGCATTTGCTTGTACGAAAAGCACAAGCTCTCTACGGTCTTTTTTAAATAATGAATTAACAAATTCGAAATCATATTACTTTTCATGAATGGTTACATTCCGAGGAAAGTGTGAGACATGAGGAGTGTTCATTTAAATCTTATCTGACAAAAGCATCAACTTCGATCCAAGCCTCGGATTCGTATAAAAAAGGTAATACATTGGAATTCATTCCACTTGAGCTTGATGACTCCGAATATAAACTATATCTTAACACTGAGTGCTAATTTTATCGAATAGGCATTTTTGGATTTACTAATACTAAGACGCCAATGGAAAGTCCGAATTGAATTTAGGCCCATTCCCGATGCACTTATTTATTAGAATCACGGTTACAAGTGTAAATGGACTAAAAAGGTGTGCTCTTTATAATTATAGACCCATGTCTTGGGAATCTTTCACTTTATTTACAAGGCATCCCATAATTACTGCTTATGTAATTAAGGTCCTTCTTTTCTGCTGCAACGCTCTCAATTCTATGGTGTATTTTCCCACAAGTTTTCTCTGGGCTCGGGGTGTGGGATAGACTTACCTCCGCGTGGTGCATCCTGGGCAACGTATACTCATACTGCAAAAAGTCTGCAAGCCGGCTGTTGACTTCTGACTTCAAACTACCATGACACCCACTGTATGTCTTATTCGACCACTTCCACAGTAATCACCTTACCTTTTTCTATACCTTTGTGTCTCCCNCCCCCCCCCCCCCCATCGACTTTTGTGACTTTGACGTTCCTCCCCTCTGTGTCATTTGATCTAATTAAATAGATATCTGGGCTTCAGTTGACTCGAGCAGAAGGCGAGAGATGGTTAAGACAGTACGCAATTAGTCCAACACATGCTATTAACCAACCAGGGACAAGTATACTAAGGGACTTTGATACAGACTGCAATAATTACTTACTCCGAAGCATAGCACATACTAATGGTAATGGTCGTTATTTTGTTGACTTTCTATTGCAAGAATGAAGAATTATTTGTTACAAATTTCCTGCACAAACTTCCTCAAAAATACGTTTCGGTGAGTCAGATAGGAAATGACTTCATGAATAAGTACCACTTCTTTCAAACTCTGGCAGCTTTAAGAGGAAGATTGATGCTTCACTAAAGAAGCACCGTACAATTGGGCCAAAGTTGTCTGTGCTTATGATTTCATCAACCAATCAAAATTGCGTTTATTTTAGCCGCTGGAATGGGCTCTACCACTTGTGAGTAACCGGCACGCAAAAGTAGTCAATCAGTGTCAAAGGTTTTGTTAACGCAATTGACTTGGGAGGTGTTCAGGCTCTTCCCCCC
>UZAE01012279.1:0-28930 GCA_900617975.1 Rodentolepis nana
ATTGAATAAAAATTCGCGCCATCTCTGCTTGTGAACACACACAAAAAAATAAACAAACCGGAGACGTTTTCTGTTTAAAGGAATTGTGTTCGCAAGGAATTAACTGTCCATCTAATTTTTTTCTAATTAAGAATTTTAGATGGAAGGTCTGAAAAATGAGAAAAAAATGTTCCCACGAAAACTAAGGAATGTTAGCTCTCCTTTTGTGCATTGATTTCAATGGTGGAATAACAATGGTGAATCGAGTTTCGGGGATAGCCCTCTAGCCAACTTGAAGCTTGGTCTAAAAGAATATACCAACTGAATTTTACCCATATTTATATAAAAGGGGTGTGCGATAGACTTACCTCTACGTGGTGCACCCTGGGCAACGTATACTCATACGGCAAAAAAGTCTATTAACTGGCAGTTGACCTCTGACTTCAAACTACCATGGCCCGACTGCATGTCATATTCGACCCCTTCCACAGAACTCATCTAGCCTTTTCTCCACCTTTATGTCTGTCTGTCCCCTTTACATCTGTGAATCGCTCTTCTTTTCTCCTGTCGAATTTTTCTTCCTTTAATGTTCCTCCCTTCTGGGAAGCCCGAAGTCATCTAAAGGGCTAATGATAACTATTAAAATGCCTGCCATTTGAAGTAAATAAATAAATATTTATATAAAATGACAGGCTTCATGATAGCAAAAATTAACCCTTTAGTTGACCTCAGGCTTCACAAAATTCGAGAGGGGAACAGGAGACTGAACCATAGAAGCAAAAGGGAAAGACACAAAAGTAGAGAAAAATGTAAGTTGAGTACTGCGGAAATGGTGGAATATGCAATGAAGTCGAGTCATAGTCGTTCGAAATCGACTCTTTTGCCCAGAATGCACCACGTGGATGTAGGCCTTTCGCGCACCCCTTAACCATGACATTGATTTTGAGGTTAAATTGGGCTGGGGTGCCGTTGACTTGAGCTGGGAAGTACAGTAGCATTTTTTGGTGAACTAGAGTTGTTCAGAAATTGCAACTCAAGTGGGAGTTAGGTTGGAAACCTTCAACCCAGAGATAGTTAAAAACCAGAAGTATTATGCCATTAGACGGTCGGCAACTGACCAACTACCTGGTTAGCCAATAAACTCAAAGAATCCCGTCTCAGTTACAAACTTAGAAGACTGACAATTGGTAAAGTAAGTACACGAGGGATGGCCATGTTTGAATTGATTTCTTAAATAAACTTTATTTCCTAGCTTATTAGAAGGTACTAGCAGTAAATGTATTTTGGAAAGGGAATATAAGTAAACACAAGGACAATATTTAGCCCAAAAAATGTTCAAGCCTGTTGAACAGTTATCTGAGCGTTCAAAATTTGTGTTATCGGCGACCACGCAACCACAGTGACAATTTGCTGAGTGAAGCAACCTCTCATGAGAAAGCCGATATTTTCGATATTTCAAAAAATAAATCAATTAAAAAAGTCGAATTGTGAATGTTTTCACGAGCATAGAACAAACGAGGAACATTTATTCCAATGAGGGGAATTGAAACTCCTAGTACTTAATAGCGTTTTTTTTTCAAAACGACAAGTCCTAACTCACGTGACAGTAAATAAAATAATTAATGGGCAAAATGACTTGAATGATGTCAACGGATCTTCAGGATCGTGTTCACGTAGCCCCCCCCCCCACCCACCCACCCCCATCCCACTCCCTCATGGACGCTTCAATAAGAATGGAGATACTCAACTATAATTCTAATGATGTAATACAAAAGCATTATTTCAGAAATTAGCTAACAACAATTTTTGGAATTTCATCGAGAAAAAAGAGCTCTTTTCAATGCAAAACGCTTTTGAGGCCGAAATCCCCTAAAATTAAGTTTGTTCACTCGTTAGTAAGCTAAGAGGGCGTAGTTATCCTACCCCACACTCGTCAACAATTTACTGGACCAAAATTTTGACAAGCAACAGCTTACAAAGTATCGAAAACTTGTCACCACATCTCAGAGTGAGTGCTGAGTAATACGCCAACAATACATTGTTAATACAACTGCAAATTAGCTTTAGTTATCTTATTAAAACACACATAATTAGGGCAAGGATTACTCACCGACCGCGTATCACCACTCAAACCGGCGTCATGAGGCACAACGTGAGTAAACTTGGGCTCAGTAGGCAATAATGCCTCTTCAGCTAGTTCATAATCCGAAGGGGAAGAGGGTCTAGCGGATGTGGGGAGATTTTGAGGAAGCAATGCTGGTCGTAGTGTGACCCTGTCAACAGAATACTGGTTGTCTGCTGTTGTTGGTCGGTTTGTATATCCGTTACTATATCCCATGTATCCATTTCCATTTCCATATCCATTTGAGGGGAGAGGAGGGAGTGGAGGTGGGAGGATGGGAGAGGAGACGGATTGTTCGGGCGCATCAGGAGCAGGACTTGGATTGCAACCGGTGTTGGGATCCGTAGTAGAGGAAGAGGCCAAACTGTAGCGCTGAGATATATCAGGAGAATAATAGATACATAAACACATATATGCGTATTAATATAGACAATAAACTTTATCTGTTCAGACCAGTAAATGCGTTGCCCCAGTAGAAGGTAAATGTAACATGGGTAAAGACGTAGAGATTTAGCCCATGAGACTCAAAAAATTTACCCCTTATATTTACATTTACGGTAGATCTTTTGAAGCGCTTCGCACTGACTTCAATGTCAAAATTAAGGAAGACATTCTGAATTCTGAGGTCTTAACCTAAACTCCTTTTTTATTTTATAAGACTTAAGGAAACTGAAAAGCCGCCATTAGAAGCCCTTGACGTTAAATGCGACTGAGGAACAATGATTTTGCTTGAAGTTCGTCGAAGTATGGATTTATGAAAAAAATATGGGGTGTTCGATAGACTTACCTCCACGTGGTGCACCCTGGGCAACGTATACTCATACGGCAAAAAAGTCTATTAACCGGCAGTTGACTTCTGACTTCAAAATACCATGGCCGCTTCCACAGTACTCATCTTACCCTTTTCTCTGCCTTTGTGTCCGTCTGCCTCTTTCACATCTGTGAATCGCTCTTCTGTTCCCCACCCCTCGACTTTCTGCTACTTTGATGAACCTTTCCTCTGTGATGCCCGAAGTCAATTAAAGGGCTAATGATAGCTATCAAAACGCCTGCCATTTGAAATAAATAAAAAAATATACAAGTGTAAAATGGATATTATGGAACCTACAAGGTAGGAAATACAAATTCTGTCGCCCATTTATCAACTCCACTTACTAGATGTTGTTGGCTCCTCTACTCACAAGGTGCCATTTGTGGGTACTGAACCCATGGCCACCAGAGAGCACATTAACCACTACTAATCTAATACAAATATTTTAAACAGAGCTATGGTTAGTAGATGTGATGAATGGNTGTGTGTGTGTGTGTGTGTGTGTGCTTCCAGTTGTCCAGCGCGCGAGCATTGGGCATTCAGAATGACTCATCCTGTATGGGGGGAGAGTCAAGCTTCAGTCCCAAATAGAGAAAAGCTGTAAGACTGCATTTTAACTTTTAACCCGGGTATATAGGCTAATGCCAGAGTTTAGAACCAAACTTTAAATACGAAGTCATCAAACCTTTACTCTCAATGAACAACAGTAGCAGCAGCAGCAGCAGCATTAACATCAGACGTTATACACTGCAGTGAGGTGGGGGAAAGAAAGAGAAGGCAAAAAGGCGTCAACTGCGTCGAATTAGTAAATGAGTGAGATAATTAAGGATAATGAAAGACAGAATTCATTTCGCAATGTCGAGAACCACGAGCCTTTTAGACAACAAGAAGCGAACCGGAACAACATTCACAGTGGGGGCAGTCATGTACAGCGGAGACATATTCCCGTAATTGGGCGTCAAGAGTCCTAGCGGATTCAGCAAGTTTTTCACCACGTGTTGCTCTTCCTGCCTTATGACCGAGTTCACTGTCTTCCATATCAGTATCTGTGCTCTCGGTCTCACTGTCATGATTCTGAGTGTCCAGTTCAATGCCTGATGAGGTATCCAAGTCGGATAAAAATGTGGTCAACGCCTTTTCGAATTCAATCATAGAAGGTTTCAGATCTGAAATAGGAGTAAGAGACAGTTAGATTGGATTGAAGTGTCAAAATAAGTCTGAGGCAAAAAGAGAGTAGGGGAATACCTCCATTCTCTTGCGAGAAAGAAACGATAATTGACTGTGCAGTTTCTGCAAGAGTTTGCAATCGTTGACGAAGCTCTCTGCGGTCGCGTATTAGTCGTGCCAACAATGCATCTCGTATTCTGGCCCTCTTTGACTGAAGGGAAAAAATAGCAATAGTAGAATCTATTTGATTCAAGTACGGCAAATCAATGGATGAAAAAACGTTGGGCCACATAAGGACGGGGAGAATTTGAAAATAACAGATTGCGGGCAATCTTAGGACTCTCTTCCGAAACCACAAGCGCGAATCATTCGTTTAAATACTTAACTAGTACCTCAACCCCCTAAACAAACTTGACTTGGATGAAAAAAACGCCCCTTGGAGTCGATCCTGTAAATTCTAACTTCTCAGACATGCATCACACCCATGCAGACTTACCGAATACTGATGAAATTACATAGCACAGGCTGAAAATCTAACTAAATCAAAGCGATTGAATCGAAAGGCGAGTGCCTCTACTACAGTTTTCATATACCCTTCCACCAAGCACACTAAGCATCCACCAATGAAGACTTTAAAATCTTGTTATATACCATAGACTAACCTCCACGTGGTGCACCCTGGGCAACGTATANTATCAAAACGCCTGCCATTTGAAATAAATAAAAAAATATACAAGTGTAAAATGGATATTATGGAACCTACAAGGTAGGAAATACAAATTCTGTCGCCCATTTATCAACTCCACTTACTAGATGTTGTTGGCTCCTCTACTCACAAGGTGCCATTTGTGGGTACTGAACCCATGGCCACCAGAGAGCACATTAACCACTACTAATCTAATACAAATATTTTAAACAGAGCTATGGTTAGTAGATGTGATGAATGGTGAATTTCTTACAACGTCTTTTTCCAATGTAATAATTAAATGCTAAATGAGTCAGTATGATTATGAATGGTGAATCACGACAACAAGTGCAATGTAATTAATACTGCCAATTCAGAACTAGGAATTCTGGAAAATCTGTGCCATTGTAGAGATTTACTTTTGCCCAAATAAAAATAGGACATTTTGTAATCTGAATCTTCGTTGCCTTAAACTAATATATTAAGAAAATGTATAGATGGCTGATGATTTTAATAAATTATAGTGTTCATTTGTGCAAACAATCACAAGTTTTAGAGGCCGTTTGAAATTATTTATTTTATTTTTGATATTTAATAATGTGCTAAGATCAATTAGGAAATAGTTTCCTACCCAAATCTGACCTTCGGGAATTTGGAGCAAAGAAAAAAATAACCTGGATACAAGAATTTTAATTAACAGTCTCATCTGTCGTTAGCACGTACATGAACTCATAAACTTCAAAAAAATTAACATACTTTCCGGTCAAAGTGAAAAAGTCTACTGGATTAGTGGTAAAAGTTGAGATATTACAATTGAGGCTACATCATAACTTGTAGAAACGTCACTCTCAGTTCACATTCCCAGTAAAATTCTAAGGGTGGGGGGGGGGGGGGGGGGGGGGGNGGGTGAGACAGCAGTAACTGTCCAATATTCACGAAGCATCGAGTCCCATAAAGTTCGAGTTTGTTAACGTTAAAGACCACATCAGTATTCCAAAGTCAAATTTTCATCTATGGAGAAATGAACTGACCCCGCGTACAAGCATGCTGCCAAGCTTAAGCGACTGTTATCTGATTACATAACCCAAACATTGTTATTGAGTTTTGACCGTTTATCGTTAAACCACATTCAAACAATATTTTGGCGGTTCAAGTGATCATGAAGTTGTATCCAGCTATTGACACCCGTCGCAAAAGGAACATGATATCAAGTGATTTTTAATAAAATCAATCAATTCAATTAACATTTTGATGTGGTGTGACGTGATGAAGGAAACATTGACCGTTTGGTCCAAACTATTGCCATATCTTGCTGGTAAACAACAATCATTTTTAAGGCAATAAGAAAATTCAAAAAACATCAGAAGCTAATACGTTTCAATTACTAAAACAGATATTAATAGGGTTTGAACTTAAAGTTAAAATGGAAACGAAATCATCCTATTTCTTTATCAAGGCAAGGCGGATATTACACTCACGTGAAAAGAATGAGGTGTCACAAATAGAACGATCACCAAAGGTTTCAAATAATTGTTTTTCGGGGTATCTTATGGCTTAAAATCATGGGATGTGCGATAGACTTACCCCCGCGTGGTGCACCCTGGGCAGCGTATACCCATTCGGCAAAAAAGTCTATTAATCGGCAGTTGAATTCTGACTTCAAACTACCATCACCCCACTGTATGTCATATCCGAATACTTCCACAGTACTCACCTCTCTTTTTTCTACCTTTATTTCAAATGGCAGGCTTTATGATATTTATCATTAGCCCTTTTTCTACCTTTTCTACCTTCATCTTTGAAACACTCTTCTGTCCCCCCCCCCCCCCCCACCCCACCCCATCAACAACGATTTTTGAGGTGACGCCAAATAAATTACTGTGCAAAACTGCATCACGTATTGTCATTCTAAGAATGACATTTCAATTTATGCGCGCATTTACCAATTCGGAGAATAGTATATGCCCTGGATTTATAAGCAAACGAACAATTGTACACCTTATCTATTGAGCAATCCGTAAACACGTCACAAGATCAAAATGGTCTTTTGAAAAGTATTTTTTCTAAAAAATCGACTATCGATCACGTCCAGGTCTCAACAATATTAGTAAATGTTTTTTTTTAAGATACAAATTATATCCTAATTGTAATTTTTCAATAAATAGATTAAGAACTAAACAAAAATACCATTTAGAATGAAAATATAAAAAAATGTGTGGATTTATTATGATTAAAATTCATGTCAATGATAACCTACCCTCGTAAAGTCTCCATCATCTAATTCCAATTGTTTCATCGTATTTTCCACTTCCTCCAATTGTCGAAGAAGGCAGTTGAGATCATTTTCAGCGGTTTCTTCTAATTTCAAAAAAACACAACAAAAAATCTTCTAAATGCAATTATAAGCATAAATCATAAAAGCAAAATCATTGGCATAATTAAAGGAGCAAATTGAAGCATTAATCTATTCATATTTATGAAACTAACCATCTGTCGAAAATCCGAGTGACTTATACATTATCTTAAGAGCTTATAAGTCTGATCTATTCTGAGTGCATAACGATAGTCGGTGTGCTTCCATCAAGGTGATGATAGCAGCCAATAGAAGATGTCGTGACTTATGCAGCGACAGCACAAGTCACTTATTATGGAATCTTGGAAACAAAAGGAGTGAGAGAGAGAGAGGTGTTGTCTCTCTCACACATTAAGACATTAACATGTGCACTAAAAGCTGTGATAAGCTCTTTTCCGAGTGGCGAATAAGCTAAATGAGTAGAACCTCTAAACTGCGAAACTCATTTGATAAAACGCCATTTAAAGAAAGTAAGAATCAGGGATGGATCAAATAAAGCTTTCAAATGACATTTCTGATGACTTTTATTTGAATCGGAAGAGAATTAGAGGCGCAGATGATGTTTTAATAATTGAATGGCGCGCTTACCACGAAGAGTGAGAAAGCGATCTTCAAGCGTTATTTTGTCTAGTTTTTATGAAGAGAAAATTTAGCAAAGTTATAATGTAAAATCAAAACTACGTAAGTAGTCTTAAAAGATATAATGATTTACGCTATTCGACTTGATTAAATAATTTATCTTTTTATCAAAGTTTAATCAAAATTTATTGACTGGAATAAGGACAGAACACATGATTTTCCGATCGATTCAACAACATATATTCTAAGCGATAGGCTAAATAAATCATGGGATACAATTAACCAATGATGACTTATTGAGAAAACCACCAAGTAGACCAACCACCAGGTGTGGAAAGAGGTGTTTGCAACCTATGGGAGAATGAGCAACCACGCGGAATGTGGAAGTACTTCTATCGCATAAAAGAATACCCTAAATTGAGCATTAAGGTGTGGAAACGTGCGCAAAGGAATGTCTGTTGGGTAAATGTCAAATTAGAAAAATTTGCCGCTGCTGGAACCATTTGATTGTGCTGACGACTGGCAAGAAGAGTGTTTAAGCTATCTCACGCACATATGTTCACTGCGAAATTATGATTATCAATGCTCAGTCACTAACTAATCGCCTTCCCATATGGAGTTGATATTTATTAAACGGATTAAATGGCTCCTGCAGTACGTACAGAACGGTGCAATTAGTTGTCGCTTTCTTCCATCGATTGTTTGAGGCATAGTTTTGGGCAAATTATTGAAAATCGATGAATTCGGATTTGGTAGATACGAGATCTAGCCAAAAAACACCAACCTAGTTACCTAGAGGGATAAGATTGCCAACGACGTATCCCTCTTATTAAGCACTTTTCTCACTGTTGCTGTGACTCATTCTAAGCCATTTGTTTTTTCATTCCTTGTATGTCAGGTTCATTCACCAGGATGGTTCCCACAAAACTGAACACTAATTAATCAATTAGCACGATTCGATTCTAATTGCCTAAATCATTCCCTGCACTGTTGTAGTTCTATCTTTTTTAAATCTCACTGGAATTAATAAGGTCACGGAATTTAGATGAAATGTCTTTCTGTGGTCGATCTTTTGAAATTACCAATCTATTCATTTTAAAGATGGCATTTATGGTGATTATGCAAAGTGGTGCAGTAAAAATGAAGCAAGGTAAAATGGATGGAATTTCAACAAGAACGAACCAAATACTATATAAAAATTTTCGAAAAATTGTAATAAATTGTGAGTTATTCATCGATGTGATTCTTGAGCATCATTACTCAACTCCAGGGTCAATTCCAGAAAAACGTTTTTTTATTGTAATAACATTTAATGAGAACTTGCACTTTAAACAAGTCATTTGTCCTGCGGCACTGTGTTTGGGTGGTGTAATTCGTTAGAAACCTGGTGACTAAAACAAGCATTTGTGGTTAAAAGGGGTGAGTTAGTGAAAGAGGCGGGGATCTTGACTTGCACTCCTGTCTGTTACAAGTTGACTAATTAGGACGTCGAATTTCTGGTTTGCTTTTGCACATTCCACAAACTATTTACGTGTTGACTAGAGTTTTCTTGCAATTAGCTCGCGGGTTTTATGACTACTAGGATTGAAAACCAAAGCATTACATAATCCGATTCTCGGTGAAAATATAAATCAGCAACAATCTTTTAACTATCTTCGCTACTGTCAGATAATTAAACTTGATTGCTCAACAAAAGGAGCTAGTTAATAAGTACTAATTGCCATTGATCAATTCTCTAATATGCAGAATCAAATTTTGCTATTACTAAAACAAGAGAAACTGCAAAAATTTTACAAGGTGCTCTGATGTCTTTCATTTGATTATCATTATTCGCTTTAACATTCACCATAACCAAATTCAAGATCCAATAGGCAATAAAATTCGATTTAAAAATCGCCTATGCCAATCCATTTTAATAAAACAAAATCACGCGTTTGATCGGAATTAAAGAGGCGATTCTGTTTTGGTCATAATGATACACCAAATATATATAAGTTTCACAAAGCTTAGTTAAAACCCATCTTGCGTATAGGAGTGAAATCATAGCGCAAATATTGGGTGAAATTTGATTAGAATTAGGAAAGGGGTAAGAGGAAGAATAAGAAGCTCATTAACCGCAGTGCTCTAGAATTAGATGTTTATTCACTTCAAATGGCTGGCTTTACGACACTCACCATTAGCCCTTTAGCTGACTTCGGGCTTCACAGAGGGAGGAACATCAAAGTGAGAAAAGTGGAGAGAGGGAACAGAAGAGTGATTCACAAATGTAAGAGACAGATAGACAGACACAAAGGCAGATATACAATGGGGTCGTGGTAATTTGGAGTCAGAAGTCAACTGCCGGTTTATAGACTTTTTTTGCCGTATGAGAACACGTTGGAGGTAAGACTATAGCACGCCCCCGAATTACTAGATATGGTCTCTGCGACATCAAAGCGACAATCTGAAGGGCAGGCGTTATCAGTCGTCGGATCGAATTTGTCATGTAGACTGCTCGTAACCGCAACTTTTGTGTGTCTAATAGATAATATTTTCAAAGACGCGAAAATTTATGTCAAATTCGATATACATTGGATATGTGCGCAAATGTCCAAAACATTTCAACCTCTAGGAGCTTGTGGCTAATCATGAGATATGTCTTGGTGTCTGATAATTAGTCAACGGTTAAGGACAGACGTTGTGAGGGAGGGGGGGGGGCGGGGAGGGGAGGGGAGGGGGAAGATGAGAGACATGATGATTCGGATAGAGACCCCACCGCTTGAAGCAAATGTCTATTATTATCTGTAACTACAGCATACCAGTAACCATTTAGTATATGACTAATAAAAGTGTGCAAGTCCATTCCAAACATTTAAGGCTTATTAAGGTAGCCTTCAGAGTTCAAAATTTATCGTCGTTGTTGATCATCGTGAATTATGTCAGGTTTAGTTCTACTTGGTATAGGTATTTAAAAATAAGTGTTTTCCAATTGGGATAAAAACGTTGAGCTGGGTGGCTAATAAACAACATTCAAGGCGGCATCATATGATTTTTTGTCTAGCAATTCGCAAGTTATTTCCTGGTAAATTTTGCATACAGGCTATAGGATTTTCGTTCACCAATCGGCTTGAAAATAAAACGCTTATTAACATTTGTTCCCCTGTTACTCGATTTAAGCCAATCTCACTTCCTAATCAAGACATCTCACATTCAGTAGGATATATTCTATCTTCGAGGGGAAGGTAGCGCAGCAATGGCGCTTCCTGCTGCCCATTCGGATGTTCTATTTTGTTTTTCCTTATTTAAAAAAGAACCGATTTAAGGAAAGGATAGAAGGCAAGGCACGGCATGATCGCATCTTCTTTGTCCATTGTGCATTGGTGTTAAGGTAGTAGAGGTTCCGCGTCCTGTATGTTACTGAAGGTGATTTTAGAGCGTATGCGAGGGGTCACGTGATATCCAGCAAACATTTTGTGAAAACGGCGCACTCCTCAGCATTAATAACGGCCGTGAATACAATCCCATGGAATGCCATTTTCTATCGAGCAGGGCTTTTATTGTTGGAACTTACATGGGACGAAAATAATTTGCAACGTTAAATGAAAACTTCACCATAAAATATCAACAGACGGGTATTCCTGCTAAAAATGTCGTCCTGAGGATCATTATTAAATTTTGAGCTTTACGAGACAACGCCAAACGAAAGCTGTTCACCGGAAAATATTCAATGTGTTCACGAGACTCTGCTTAGAAGCCCACAGAAATCAATCTCACATCTATCCTCAAATTTAAAGAACAAGCGAACATCACACCAGAACATGTTAAAACAGTTAGATATGTGAACGTACAAGGCAAGGGTGATGCTAACGCGACTACAATCGGACTACGTTAAACGTCAACGAAAAATTGAAGATGATAATTGGCAATAGCATTGCGGCAATCATACCAAATAAATTAGTAAACATCACCAAAGCATGTTGAGACGTGTTAAGTTTCATCTCAAAGTTCATGGTGAACACTTTCAGCCATTTGTTGTGAATTATTAAAACCGTAATCATGCTATTGTTCATAATACGTTGTATTTTATATTTTCAAATATATATGTATTTACTAGTAATTGCCTTTCTGTGATCACACGGACCACTTCTCTTGGCAAACTGGTATCTTAAGAATAGGTGATAAGTTAATTTGAGTTAAAAAGTATTTTTTTATTTAATGAAACCTTCATTTGCATGCACTTCCGCTTCCGCTTCCATAACTCACAAACGAGTTCCTTATTTTGATAACATCACCTCTCATAATAGCTTATAAAGGATGACATTTTCAGCTTTGGTCCTAGTTCAATGAACAGAATTCACTCAAATTGCATTAAACAACTTTTTTGTGCCTATGAATGCGAATTTCCGACACTTGCCTTTGCAACTAAGAGTATTAAAGGAGGCCCGTATGCTTTGTGTGAGAGTTGAGGCTCTCTTTCGCCCATCATTAAGCTCATTCTCGAAGAGTGGAGGCGGAGGCGGGGGTGGTGGAGTCGAAGTAACTTGCTTTGATGACATGGTGGGAAAGTCGCGACGGGGTGGTAGAGCTGGTGGAGGCGGACTGTCCAGCATTTGTGCTACTCGCCAGGGTGATGAGGAAGGGGTCACCGGAGTACGGGAGATAGGATGTGAACCCGAATAGGGTGACGCTTTACTTGAAGGTGAAGGGGAGATGGAATTGGAAGACAGATGGTTGGAGGAGGAGGTAGGAGGACATTTTTTCTCTAGACCCTATAGGAGGGAGAAAAAGGCCAAATAGCCTAATAGAACAGCTGCAAACTTGAACGACTATAAAGCTTTTACTTACTAGCTTAATGAGAAGAAAGTAATAACACAACCTAGTCATCCTATGCCTCACGAACTGTTGGCATCTAAACGCTATCTGGGCACAATATGAATTGTCACGAGGTGTTGTCATAGTGCATGTAATGATAGCTTTTTAAGGCAAGTGTGAATAAGTGCCATTTTAGCTGGTCAAACTGATCGATATCTACACGTTGGTAGCGGTAGACAAAACCTTTCCGACTTTCAAAAAATAAACCAATGAGATTAAAATCTTCATAAAGCCCAGATTTCAAGGAAAGTAGGCGGAATGTGAACAAAGTAAGTAACAAAACGTAAGATATTTTGGGACAACTTTAAGTCTCATTTGGACCTCCGCATTACTTGATTTCCAAGTTCCACTAAACGCAAACCAGTCAACCCTTGTTCTTGCACTCGCAGTGAAATAAGCACAAATTATTCATCCCACTTATGGGACAATAATAGTCCATAAGACGTGTAAATCTCGGGGGAATCTTGATCACCATGTCTGACCCTTCATTCCAGATAAGTTTTTCCAAAATCCAAGTTATTTGACTTTATGTGTGGTTTAGATGAGGTAGACAAAATGGTGAGAAAATTATGACTGACATTTGTAGATTCATATTCCGATTTATAATCTACCTAATAGGAAGATAATATAGATACTCCTGACAGCAATGATAACTGTGACTAGAGGCATACATTTGCTAGACCAAATTGAAAGGTCTTTTATTTAAGAATTCAAGAAGAGAGATAGTTTTCAGCAGAACTACTCTTGCCAACATTAGTTGGCAATTAGGAGTTTTCGCCCGTTAATGCGTAAATGCAATGTTTTCAATTATCCTTTTCAATTCATGCCCATCCATAAAAGGCTATGTGCATTCCGAGGCAGCAAACATTAATTTTATATGCTTAATTAACTTGCATTAAGTCACAGAATAACCAAATCTCTGAACTGTTTCCTCAAATTGGAAATTTTTCATGACACGCTAGCCTACACTCAGTTTTGGTCGCATAATCAGAACGTATCCATGACTCTATTGGAAGAAATTCAAGCCATTGCGTACATAATAGAGGACATTTGTAAGTAAGAATGAGAAATATCCAAGGAATCATTCCACTGGCCAAAATGATCTTTTCGCAGTATTTTTCTTCAACAATGCGTCGGTGTCTCTGTAAGCACACCCACATTTGTGCTTGACTAGTTATACTTGTCAAAATGATCAACTTAAAGAACTGTGGAATTTGGGTTGTATCGTCAAATCAGCTCTAGGGTATTTACGCTAGGTAGCTCCCTAAATAGACTTAGGAAATATTTTCCTATCAATTTACGTTTATAACCATTAATTTGTATACAAACTCTAAATGTAGAAAACAACTTCTCAGTTCTTCATTTGGAGATTGTAACCGAAAGGTAAAAATCAAGATATCTACATTTTTAATACATATGCGGTTATTGGAAATGACGAGCCATGTACGATATTACAGCAAACCCGAATGTGCGTTTCACATTCCATAAATCCCGGGGTGTGCGAAGACTTACCTCCACGTGGTGCACCCTGGGCAACGTTTACTCATATAGAAAAAAAGTCTATAAACCAGAAGTTAACCACTGACTTTAAACTACCATGACCCCACTGTATGCCATGTTCCACCACTTTCACAATATTCATCTTACCTTTTCTCTCTCTTTGTGTCTGTCTGTCTCTTATATCTGTGAATCACTCTTCTGTTCCCCCTCTCCACTTTTTCTCACTTTTATGTCCCNCCCCCCCCCCTGTGAAGCTCGAAATCAAATAAAGGGCTACTGTTAACTATCAAAACGCCTGCCATTTGATATAAATAAACAAATAAACATTGAATAAATCCCAAGTCCGCCCACTTGTAAATTACGAACATGCCAATTAAGTGAATTTCACGCTTTGAATTATCTACCTCAAAGGGGAATACTTGGGGAGAAAGAATTAATTCCCTGAGAGAGAACATAATTGGAGGGGAGATTATGTCTGTAAGAGGGCAGAAAGAGGTCATTACATTTCCCCTTTGCGTGAGTCGCAAGTGTATCTATGTCTATACGCACACATTAACGCGGAATTTTATTGCCTATGGCGCTGTTCCTTATTAGATTACACACACACATACACACACACACATGGGGACATAATCTCGCAGATATAAATGAATAACATGAAAGTCCTTCGAACGAAATACTTAAAATTATAACATTTATATATATATATATATATATATATATATATCGCCTGTCGTGGCTAATCAAAAGCCGGAAAAATTATTTTTGCTTCAATTATAAAGCTCAAATAATTTGCGCAAAGTTACTTAAATATTACTAATTAGTATTTGATTCCACGGCGTACAAATTATAAATACAATATGGGTCTTAAAACGTTAGAGATGACATTTAGAAAGGATGATACACATTGCGACATGATGCATTTGTGATTTTTTACGCAAAAAATTTCAGACTTTGTCAGGCTATTTTGGAAGCTTTTCAGCATTTTATATAAATTCTATTCCCATTTTTTTCATGTAATTCATCTCATTTTTTCTTTTATGGCGACAGGATCAATTCTAATTCGCCGTCTAGACATGCATCGACAGTCGCTGTGACACTTAAGTCATGCAATACAATTTTAATTAGAAGATAAAAAAATTTGCCTAATAACTAAGGCACGAAAAAGAGATTGAATTTCATTTAGGAAGAAATATCTTATTTCGATTCGGTAAAGAAAGTAATTTCGATTAAATAAAGCGCGTTAAATTGAAGTGATCTAAACAATGGGAATGGTAAGTTGCATCAAAGTCGGAGAATCAAAATTGCCATGGACATTGAGAATCATTAAAATCACTCGAGAGACAGAGTGAGCTTTGTTTAACCTTCGTACTCAAATTAATTCGACACACGACAGATGTCAAAGACTGAAATTTAATTAGCTGTGATCTAAATTAAGCTGTAACGGTTACTACCGTAGTCCGGAAAAAATAGATCTCCAAAGGGTAGTCCAAATTTCTTAGACCAAGCTACAAACAAAAATCGTAATTACCTTATTAGGATTCAAGATCAAACAGACATATGGCCTCACAACAGCTATCGTAACCTAGCCAATCTTGAACACTTTAATTTTGCCAGCATTTGTTTAGTGTGGTTGATCAGTGCGTTGGATGAAAGGAAACCAGTTAATATCGAATGCAGTACCTCAAATTTAGTCAATGCGCAGGCTATTAGTTACTAAATCGGCGCATATGTGTCCTTTTTTTCAAAAATTTTTAAGATTTGTCAAGAAATTTTAGACAAGATTCTCTTATCTGAACCAAGTTCAAACTCCACCCTTCCCCTCTCCCCCCCCTCCCCCCTCCCCCCTCCCCTCTTCAAAAAGTATCGCCAGAATGTGGACCTATACTTATTAAATAAAAACCCCTGAATTAAATCAAAGCAAAAAAACTGGCCATCTTTTTCGTTGAAAAAAAAAATTGAATGCGATTCCCTTTTTTTAAAATGAAGGAACTTTCAGTCTGTTGCAATCATCTGAGATCCTGAGAAAATGACGGAGACATTAACACAAATTGTACAATTTCCTCCTATCTAAACGTCATAAACAGAAAGAAAAAATTTGATCCATAATTTCAAACTCCATTTGCAGCAATGAACAGGAAAATATTGTCAAGAGTGAGTTTGTCAGTTTCCACAAAACTCCTCGCCTAGAAGATAGAATACAATTTAATATTTTTGCAATTTTCGGGCCAGGAAATATCAACCAAGTATGAGAGTAAGCTTACTTTATTCCAAAGTTAACAAGAAATATAAACCAAGAAAAAGCAAACTTTTTTTCTTCAAAGTGAAGAAAAATACTCGTTGCTTGTACAAAAATAGAGTTAGGAAAAAAGGATTCAAAAAGTATATGTATACATACTTCAAACTCGACAGCAATAATGCAGTTTATTTTAAGAATTATTAAATAATATGAGATTCTCACAAGAAAATGTGGCATTAAAAACTATTATATCGTCGAAAAAATGTAGTACGATTTCCAAATATGAAAATTTATACCAAAAGAACAGTAGATGATGAGTCGTCTGTTTTAATTCAAATCACTTGTTGGCATTTTTAGTGAACCAAAATGACTTCTCAAACTTGAAACAAACGTTGGAGCTACAGAATTCAAGGCAACGATCAAGTGAGAACTACTTCAATTACTGCGCCAAAGTCCATATGAATAGGAAGCAAAAGTGTAAATTTGAAATAGTCCACATAGAAAACATACAATTCAAATATTATTGATTGGACTGGAAAACCAATTAGTAGCTAAAACATTTACCAATAGACCACTATCATTCTCTTTAATTTTTTCTATCATTGTTTATTACGTCATAATTGAATTCCAAAGCCAAGTTCAAATGAGACGCAGCCAAAGAGAAACCAAAACGAAAATAAATAGCGTACAATTAAGTGCACCAAAAATTTTATTTGAAACACATTTATTAGCAGAATGAAATGTAAAAGAGCTCTTAAAGCATTATTGTTCATAATTGGGGGGGGGGGGGGGGGGGCTGTATTTTATCTGAGTCCGTCATTTAAAAATCGATACCATTAATAGGTGCTGAAATGTATTAACTTTCACCTTAAACTTGAAAGAAACTAGGAAATATTGAATTCTAATTAACACCCGACTTGTGATTAAATTTAGTTTTTGAGATTTACTAGTTCCCAATTTTTAAAACCTCTATATTTCGGTTCGCATTCTCGTTTATGTAGTTCAACTGGTACAAACATCATTAACCCATTAACGCTTCTTATACAACCCTCAGAAGTAAATTGCAACCGATGGAAAGGAAATTTTCCCCCCGAAAAAATTGATTAGTTCTAAAAATTTTAAAAAAAATCATTAACATTCCAGATATGAAACGTCTAAATTTCACTTTCTTCTCCTTAAAAAAGTGCAACATTAAAAGGCATGTTGAAAATTTGAATTGCAGATGGTCGATTTAATTAGATAAATAATTATGGATAAAGGTTCGTCCCCATTGAGAGGGAGAGAGGATTTGCCAACTACCATCTTGGACAAAACTGAGTCATTGGTAGCCTCATTACTGAACGCATCCCATTCAACCACTCCTCAACTAAATTCTATTAAATAATGTAAATTTGTCTATTCACTAACATGCATCAAAAACTGATAACCTGATTTGATAAGTCAACACATTGGCCTCCAATCACGTATACTAGTTTCATAATCAGAGAATTTGTATTCTATGCTTGTATTAGTACAAAGTTAATCCATAAGAAATAGGAGCGGCAAAATGCGGTGAGCGGTTCAACACTACCCAATCAAAATGATCAAAATAAGTGAGATCTAGACTGTTTGCGCCTCAGAGTTTCGTCTTCATTTTAGTACTTAACATACTTTCACAAAAGAACACCAGCCTCAGCCTATTTCACTGTCTCCGTTAACGTCAAAATGACTAATAAGGTCATTGCAACGTAGATAGTCTAAACAAAAAGTACAATTGTTGTTTATGCCAACCGAACACAGTCGAGCATAAAACGGTTCAGATCTTACCAAAAAAGGCGGTGCATTTCAGATTATTTGTGGCTAAAAAGCGTATGACCAATTTCTAAGCACTTGCGGCTGCAGGACCTCGAGAAATAGGTCCGCAGATGATTCTCAATTTGATTTAAGGAACTGTTCGAAAGCACGCAAAACTCCTCACATCTATCCTGGATGCTGAACATGTGTTCACAGGGGGAATTTAATTACTGTCATGTTCTTACACGGTGCACGAGTGGCCTCTAAAAGTACCCCGCCGCCTCTCACAAGGGAAATGACCTAAAAATGGGTCAATGATGCACCAAATAGGACATGCAAAGTGAATGACTCGATTAGTTAGTAAGTGGGCAAAGCATTTGTCTAACATGACAAACTCAAGGTAATTACAGATAGCATTAATTGAGTAGAGGTGGATTAGATCTTGGTTTGGGTTAAATGAGATCTCATTTTCGTAAGCAACTGCAACCTCCACTTAAATAAACGACTGTTTTAAAAGAACAATTATTAGGGCTCTTCCGACATTTAACAAACCATTGTTGTATGATCCAAGTAGACAAGATCATAAAGATAAAGAGTTGTCAATAATAATTAGGACTCGACAAAAAATTTCTCGTTTAAGATAAATATCTTCATGGTTCACTCTTCTCTCTTTAGGGGAAAAAAAGTTAACTTGGGAGCCAGATATCCTTCTCTTCATTGCCTAATTCAATACAATCTATCAAAATCCAATTCATCAAACAGAATTAAAGTATATGCTAATGTGATCCTAAAATAAGAACAATCTTAAACTCAAAAGATCAATACTGCTTCGTTTAAATTACAAATAAAACTCAGACACACTTAGAAAGGTGTCTTTCCCATTTCAACTGGATGCGAACCATGGCCTCTACATCTTCGTCGACCTCATCCATTATCTGCTCCGATCAACTCCCCCACCCCACCCCCCTAATTTAAACAATTAAATATTAGGGTTGCGCAGGATCGCACTATTAACGACAGAACGTAACAATACGTCCATTACTCGATGGAGTTTGACGAATCACAAATAACGAAAATAAAATTACCTTGTGTCATTTTTTCCAATAATAGACAAAAGTACACAAAAGATACTTACGAGCTGAAGTTCCTCGAGAGTCCCGACCCAGTCATCCAATTCGCTTAGCTCGGAATCCATATCAGTCCACTAATAAATTTGATAAGAAAGTATACGGTCCAGAGGGAGTTCCGTAGATGTGCAAATTGGAGTTCGCTTCAAAGAGTATATGTCCGTGACGTTATGTGAGCCGATATAGGAGGTAAACACACTTGCAGCTGTGCACCATGCATATGTACATATAAAACGCGTGTCCTTGTCACGGCTGGCCCAACGAACTGCACGCGTGTTTACGAATACTACTGCGTTGTACGCACCCACCCAGTTGTATTCCGTTCGGCCAGCTGTGACCAAACAAAATCCAGTCTCACTAGCCATGACCAATAAGCACTCGCTCAGTCAGACCTATCACAGACTGTGCATACTCGGTGCACACGTGTGTGTATGAGCTAGTGTAATTATGATTGGCTGAACTAAAATGTTATCAAAATGGGAACTATTTCGTCAGTAATCAGGGGTCAAAACGATGCAATTGATACCATTTTTATTTTGATAGACATTTATAGGTGAATAATGTGAAGTTCGAAATTTTCATTTACTTTACATATTCAAATGGAAATATGTTACGAGAATCAAACTCCTATTTTTAAAGGCCTTTTTAATGGCAAAATGGGTGAATGGTAATGGCATCAAACCAGGATTATGGGAAATGAAAATGGAAATAAGGTAAGGGAAATGTGGATTTTACGATTAAAATGAAATTAAAAAATTATATACTCAAAGTGATTGAGTTTTTATTACGAGCGGCTGGCACCAAATTACAATCAAACAAGATTGAGCAATCTAAGCTAAACTTCCAGTTGCGTCAATTCTCATCCAAAACGCATCGCTGTTCAACTAGAGCAAAAATAAAAAATGGCTCTAATTTAGGGTCACTTTGTGACTAATGCATGATAATGCGATCGAAACGCCTCATATCTAAATGTCATCCGGAAAGTTGACAGCAGACTCTAATGCGGGTCACTACAAAAGGAGGTTTGAATATTCTTCCGAGTTGAAAAGAGAGGAACCACGTACCGTGTACAAAATTCACCTTAGCTTCCTTTCAGTTGTAATTACACATCAGCTTTTCCGAATGGTATAAAGTGCAGTCTTTTTAATAAATAGTCACTTATAGGATGTCCCAAAAATGTATAGACACTTAACCTAATTGCAGACATAATATTTATTATTATTTCATTATTTTGAATGTGTAAAATTATTTACGGGCTTCATTTTATTATTTTTTTATTATATTTTGTAACACTTTAAATTATTGTAAATAGTCTATAACTGAACTGTTTGTGTTTTTTGTTGATTCAACACTTGAACACAAGAAAAACAGCCAGACTTAACTTTGAAGAAAGAAAATGTATTCTAAAGTATTACAAGAAGTGTGAAAGTGTTGTTGATGTGCAAAGGCAATTAAGGAAGGAATTTCGAAGAAAACATCCAATTTGAGTTGCTATCTTTCGAAAAAGAAATAAGTTTGAATCTGGTGGAGCTATTGAGAGCATTCACAAGCAGCGTTCCAGAAGGCCACGAACATCAACATCAATTTGAGAACAAACAGCGAAAAACAATGGAATTATACTTGCAAAATATTTTTACGCTTTTGTAATAATAATAGAATTCAAATTGAGTACCACGTCTACAATTAATTTCAATTCGCTTGCTGAAGCCTTATTATTTTGTATTTATTTTTATTGAAAATATTTAACCGGACATGAGAGTTAGACATGAGCAAAACGCTATAAAATTATGGAAAGCTCATGAATTGATCGTCGATCGATTATTTTCACCAGACCACACATGAAAAGCTTTCCAAGGGTGGGGGGGGGGGGGGGGACAGAGGGGAGGGAAGGAAAAGGAAGAGATTAGGGTTCCACATTCCTCAGGTTGCATTTAACTACCCGCCAAATAACTAGACTAAAATTTATGTGTCAAAGCTGTCAGCGAGCATAAAATTATGCTGATTCATCGGTTTATTACCACGATGCACTATATTTAGCAGTAAGATTTACCTTTATTAATGCTAATATTTACTGTTGATACGGTGAAGCCAAGATAAAAGTAGACGTGTTGAATAGTGCAGAGTTTTGCATCATTTTTTTTCTCTGAACTACTAGATGATCGGTATGCTGTTGTTGGAAATATTCAGTACTTTTCTACTTTGAAAGAAAACTATAATTGTAATGTGTTATTCTGCTTTGTCCCGGTAACTCTTTTGTCTAGACCATACAGTTAATTACAATCTTAATTTTGAATCTCAGAACATAACAACTATAATTTTGAGCGGTTACTGAACCGGAGGACTCCTACTTTTTTCGCCATGTCTGTTGAATGACTGGGGAAACAGTCTTATTGTCAGCTCCCAATAATTAATAAGAGTATAAAGCCAGCTTTGAAAACATTAACTCTATATACTATAATTGACCTCTAAAAATAGCTACATATCTCATAACTCATAACTCATAACACCTAGGTTAGCGCCGAAATTGGCCCAGGCAACAGCCATAAATTTTAGCTAACATTGGGAATAATTAACAACGACTTGTCAATGGATGCTTTCTAAGGTAAAAATAAAATAAATGTTTTTTAAACATTTATATCAAATGGCAGGCGTTTTGATGGTTATCATTAGCCCTTAAGTTGACTTCAGGTTTCACAGAGGGGAAGGAACACCAAAAGTGAGAAAAAACGAGAGGGGAGGGGGAAGAAGAGAGTTTCAAAGACAAAGGTAGATAAGGTAGAAAAAAGGTGAGGTGAGTACTGTGAAGTAGCCGAATATGACATATAGTGGGGTCAGAAGTCAACTGCCAGTTAATAGACTTTTTTGCCGTAAAAGTATACATTGCCCAGGGTGCACCACGTAGAGGTAAGTCTATCGTACACCCTTTTTTCAAAAAAGTACCTTGATCAGACTTTAACTTGCTTACCATTAAAGACAAGAGGAAAAAAGTTTTTTTCAAGATACTCCAAGTACAGCCAATTTAAGTGGATTGAATAGTAAAAAACCATTTTATCGGAACACATAGAGTGTAAAGAAGACAAACTAGAGAATCTCTGATGGAGAAACTCATACCATTGATCGAATTGACCATAAAGTTTAAACCTTTTATTCACTTCAAGTTAACAAAGCTGCGTACAATCACTCTTGCAACTAGTGAAAAATTAATGACCGTGTGAACGTCACATTGGAATTGTAGATCTAATAAACTATGTGTGAGGTTTATAAAATTTTACGTATGCGAGCATTATATACTAGTAGTCAAGTGAGTTGAAAGGAAATATTCTAGCGTTTAAAAAATTCGATTTAGGAACCGTTTTGAATGAAGGGAATTACTTGAACTCAGTCAGGATGAAAGAAAATAAAAGGACTTTGAAGATACCAAAAAGATCTCCTTCAATGCTTTGTTATCCGTAAATTACTTTACGGTGTCTCTGTGCGATAGACCTACCTCCACGTGGTGCACCCTGAGCAACGTATAACCATACGGCAAAAAAGTCTATTATCCGGCAGTTGACTTCTCACTTCAAGCAACCATCACCCCCACTGTATGTCATATTCGACCCCTACCACAGTACTCATCTTACCCTTTTTGAGCCTTTGTGTCCGTTTGTTTCTTTTACATCTGTGAATTACTCTTCTGTTCCCCTCTCCACTTCATCTCTCTTTGGTGTTCCTTCTCCCCTCTGTGAAGCCCGAAGTCAACTAAAGGACTAATGATAACTATCAAAATGCCTGCCATTTGTTATAAATACTTTACGGTGTCTTGATCACATATTGAGTAAACGATCTCTCTTCCACTTTCTTAGATATCAATATCAAAGATTTGAAGGTGTAATACTAATTTTTCAGTCTATTTGTGGATAACTGGGGAGAAATTGAAAAAGCTAACCTTGCAGAGACCCTTTCAACTGGTATAAATGTCGGCGTAGAGTGGCCCTAATCCCCTAATTAAAAATATTTTTTTTGGGGGGGGGGATTGACCAAGAAAGAAATCATTTTCTCTCATGGAATTAATGAACCTTCTTAGGCTATTAGGAAACAATGGCATTTAACGATTGAAAAGACAAAGAGTTCGATTAAACAAATAGGAATTGACCGANGGTGTACCCTGGGTAACGTATACTCAAACGGCAAAAATGTCTATAAACCGGCAGTTGACTTGTAACTTCAAGCTACCATGACTCGATTGTATCTCATATCCCACCACTTTCACAGTACTCATCTTGCCTTTGCTCTGCCATTGTGTCCATCTGTCTCTTTTACATCCGTGAATCACTCTTCTCCCCCCCCCCCCCCCCCCCCCNTCCGTCCCTGAATCACTCTTCTCCCCCCCCCCCCACCCTCTGTAAAGCCCGAAGTCAACTGAAGGCCTAATAATAAGTATCAAAACGCCTGCCATTTGAAATAAATTTTCTGCATATGTTAGAGGGATCAGTTTTAAGAATTATTCCCTTAAACATAAAATCCAATGAAAAAATCTCTTCATGTGTGTAATTTGCGGAATTTTATTTAATTTCTAAACGTATTTGATTGACCATTGAGAGTATCTACAAAGAAGGCTCCAGTTTTTTTTCAAGTGCCATTTCTGATTAGCTAAAGGTCAAAGTAAGCAACTTTGAATTAACTAAATTTAGAAACGCAAACTAAATTATCTTCCTTCATCTTCATAATCTTCCCTACTTTGGAATAGGTCGTCGGTAAGGAATTAATCCAATTGAGACGATCGAAAAAGATCTACGCTTAATTTGTTAACTTTGACTTTATTAGCACTGACAAACAAGAAACGATGTTTCAAACGTGGGTAAATAAATGTGAACGAATCACTAATGCTGGAAATTATTTTAATTGATTGAAAAGAAACTTCGACTTATTGTCACGGAGAGAAATACATTGTGTTTTTCAAAAACAAGATTTTTATTAAATAAAAGTCGATTTTTTTAATCTCTTGTCTCACTAAATCAACAAATAATAAAAAATAATACAACACAAGCAATTATCGTCACCAGTATTAATGGAAATATTTTTTTAACTTTTGTAATCATATATTTAATCTTAGTAAAGAGGGATATTGTATGAAGTCACTTGAAGTAGGAAAGGGATTAGTTATTATTTCTATTTTTGCTCGTCTCCTCAATGTGTTTTAATGATCCCTTTCAGACGCACAATTTTACTTTTCAATGAGGGGAGTGTGCGATAGACTTACCTCCATTTGGTGCACCCTAGGCAACGTATACTCATATGGCTAAAAAGTCTATTAACCGGCAGTTGACTTCAAACTGCCACGACCCCACTGTATGTCATATTCGACTACTTTCACAGTATTCACCTCACCTTTTTTCCACCTTATCTACCTTCGTCTTTAAAACACCCTTCTGTTCCCCCCCCCCCCCCCCCCCCCCCCCGCCCTCTCGACTTTTTTCACTGATGTTTCTTCCCCTCTGTGAAGCCTGAAGCCAAATAAAGGACTAATGATAACCAACAAAACGCCTGCCATTTGATATAGATAATACACTTTTCAATGAGATTAGACGAATACAGCAACAAGTTTTAGTTTCCGTAAACGAAGGTTTACGTTTACTTATATTGTCCTGGTTATATTTCATAAACTAGTTTCTCAGTTGTTCAACTACGTGGGTTTTGAATGCATAAAGTAAACACAAAGTTTTTTTAATTTATTTTAGAATCTCAAACAAGACCATTTGGAGACCAATCAGTAATTTGATTTCTAAATTAAAATTTTGAATTTAGTACATTAAGGAGAAGGTTGGAAACTCGAAATTTGAATCGAATGATTTGTGAGCGTCGTGAAGGCCTCTCTCCCCCTCTCGCTTGAATTTCGTTAAAAATAATTCCTATGATTTTTCAAAATAAGCATGAACAACTGCCAGCATTTGTAGCACATTGAATCGAAATTTTTACAACTTGCCAAGTCAGAGGTGGAGATTTAGGGAGACCATTAAATTATGCTTTGTTACACTTTGACTTTATGGCAAAAACTGTCTCATTCGCGAGTCATTATTTACTGATGTTGTCGGCTTTATGGAAGGCACTAGTGCGAAAGGTAAAGTAGGATAGATCATTTAGATCCATACGAGGTCTACAACCCAACAACAGATTCTTTAATCGTCTACAGATATTGATTCATATCAGGGGGTTATGTTGGCAGCGAAGTAGGATAAGACTGGAGACATCAGAATTAGACCACTTGATTTGCTGGAAGGCATTGGTGAATGGCACTGTGCTTAGGAAAAGGAAGTGTTCGGTGTAGCCGAGACTCGAGTCCAGCAGAAGTTGAATGAACACGTCAACACCTTCACAACGATAATTGGTGATTTACGATATCACCAAATTGCTCAAAAGCAGTAATTTCGATTTTGGGGTCACTATAATCGAAGACCAATATCAAATTCATACTTCAGAACAAGGAATGCAAGAGTGAAAACATGGTGCGATAATCACCACAGGAGCTACTGCATTCTTTCGGGGACGAGCCTCGTAAGTAATAAAAAAATGCGGTTAAGCATGACATTTCATGTTCTGAGAACTTACAACCAATCGTTCCCACGTCCAGTAGTTTTAGATTTCTTATATATCTTTTCACCAATTATGAAGGTCATTTCCCAAGTACATTAGATATAGGCTGGACAAAGGGCACAGAAATATAAATTTATATATACCAAATTGCTGACGTTTTGATAGTAACCATTAGGCCTTTAGCCGAGTTCGGGCTTCCAATAGAGGAGGTGTAGGAACATCAAAGTGAGAAAAAGTGGAGAGGGGGAACAGAAGAGTGATGTACAGATGTAAAAGAGACAGATAGACAGACACAAAGGCTCAGAAAGGGTAAGATGAGTACTGTAGAAGTGGTCGAATATGACATACAGTTTGGTCATGGTAGTTTGAGTCAGAAGTCAACTGCCATTTTATAGACTTTTTTGCCGTATGAGTATACGTTGCCCAAGGTGTAGACTTTTTTGTCGCATGAGTATACGTTGCCCAGGGTGTTAGACTTTTTTGCCGTATGAGTATACGTTGCCCAAGGTGCGCCACATGGAGGTAAGTCTATCGTGCTTCCCTGGGCCATGGAAATGTGTTAGGCCAATATCGAGCTGAGCTTTAATAATTCACTCCTGGTGGTAATAAGCTTGAGGCTTCAAAGTTTTGTTGCGTCGTGGTGTAGTTTAGTTATTGTTACAAATTTTTTTACAAACTCAGTCTGTTTGAACATTCGATTAATTTAGCACCCAGGCTTATTTGACCTACAAAATTAGATTACTATAAGCGGAAGCAAACTTCTTTCCGTACTAAGCCCTACCATATCTACAGGCTACTTAACTTCATTTAAAACTTCACAACCAATTAGAGACCATTTCAATGATGATGCTAGGAAAAATATCACAATCTGTGGTGATTTCAACTTGATATTTTGTCCGCTTTCCATTGCGGAAGTCTAAAGTTCTAAAATACTTCACCTTATTTAGTATTTAACCGAGAAATGTTCCAATATAATTTGGGAGAGCTTAAGATCATTGTGAGGTTCCGAATACAGTTATTATGGTTTCAGCAAAATACGAAAAGTTTAACTTGCATCAAACGTTTATTTTAAATACTTATTAACAAATACATCTTCGAGTTTGCAACATGTGTTTGTAACTAAGTAAACAGATGAAACAATTTCCGGTTGCGTAATATGGAGGCCTGGCGCCAATAAACACACAAAAAGTATTTAAACCAACTCATAATTGTGGATATAAATTCCGGTGTCATAGTTTATCATATAATGATTGCCGGATATTTAAAAATTACGAATAGTATCATAATGAAGAGCGTTTCATGCCACTATCTTCATTATGTGCAGTGAATAACAATAGTTATCAGGAAATAATGTACTAATTTTAATTTATTCTGCAAATAAAAGTAGATCAACATTTATAAGAGCTTCAAAACCTGAAGAACAAGATGGCTGGGAAGGACTGATTTCAAAAATTAAGCTTATGAAGCAATTAAGTTCAGGTTGATTCGAATGCGAAAAATTTAGCAAAACAACAGCTTTAATTGTTTTACCAAACCAGTTCGATTTTATTGGAGCTTAATATGAAATTCCAATGGCTAAACCGTTGGTATGTAACCACTGGGAATCACCTAGGAATACACTGGGCTTCCATTTTAGAATTCCGGTTGAGCTGAGTCCAGTGTATCGAAAAACTTGCTAATACTTGAGTTGCCACTGCCGTTTCTTACCACCTAGGCTCACCACACCTTTTAAGACCGGAAGCGTGTCATCGTTCACGATGCATTCTATCTCAAGTCTACAAGAAATAAGACCCAACCTGTAAAAGGTGACAGTGGAAAGGACAAGCGAATGTTCTGTTTCATTATGACAACCTGCGACCAGTGTAAACTGTCCCCACCCCCGAGTCTCCTTGAGAACCAGTCTTTAACTGGAAGCATTGTGTTGTCAACTTTCCAATTAGAGGTATAATCTCCTTTGTCCTATCTAAAGCTTAATTTTCATGATTTGACCCCTGGGTCTCCGGTTAATCTCATGTCCTCAATATTCAGAGACCGTTGACCAGTCAAACAGTAATATAAAACCACTGCAAATATCATATTTGACGAAATTATTTTAAATCCGCGAATTATTCATGAATCTATAAAATAATTTAACAGTCGAGTAAAATAAAAGGCATAAAGAACAATAGTTCCTCTTAAAAACAAGAGTCGTATTAAGTCTTAAGAATAAGATGAGACGTGCATTTTCAGCACAATATGATCTCCACTTTAAAAACAAAGTCCATGTTGAAATAGTCTCCTCTTTTTTTAAAGTCAGGTCTGTAGCGGATTGCTACACTAGTAAAGCCTGACTCAGAAATCTCTATGGCAGATTCTCCTACATCTAGCTAGACTCCCAGAACCAGCCAAGCCATACCCCAGCTACAAAGGAAACAGACGTGTAGCACGGAGCATGTTTATTCAGTACGTCTATCGTGGGTAACTTACATTGGGTACAAGGACGAGTTGGAAAGAGGTTGAAAATCCGGGAGTGATTGAGCGGTCAAATAAATTCGTATCACCAAAATGAGGTTGTACTACTGCTGAGCGTATGTAGTCAGGCTTGGAACACATTAGGATCACCAATTGTAGCGATCTTTTCATATTTACATCATAATGTCCCAAGAAACTACTTCGACTCTTTCTTTCGGTATTCCAAGTTTCGACGCAGCATACCCGGACTCCTTTTTCGATCGTTTAGAAAGGATATTTCTACTAAAAGGAATCACGAACACCGAGATCTGGTTTCATTACGCCCTGAGTATCCTACCAGATTCAATAACGACTCAGTTCAAGGAGCTTATACCCACGTCGCCAGATGAAAAGTCATACCAACAACTTAAACAGGCGATCACCAGTCGTTTTTCCATTCCCCCAGCGAAACGGTTACAGCAGCTTTTCTCACAGAACGAGCTCGGAAGTCGTTCCCTTCCGAACTACTCAGTCACATGCGCTCCTTAGCTCGTGGTTTGAAGATGACGGATGAAGTTATAAAGGGTTTTTGGTTAAAATGCCTACCCGAAAAGTTGGCTACGTCAGTATTGACTAGCTCATGCCAGGACGATCTAAATAAGTTGGCCGAGATGGCAGATCGGGTGTATAATCATCTTGACAGCCCAAGTGTTAACGCTATCAAAAATCCATCTGCCCCGG
>UZAE01012279.1:31732-48582 GCA_900617975.1 Rodentolepis nana
ATTACCTCATATAAAAAGGAAAAGTTTATAATCACAATTGAAGGAGAACTTTTGTTACATTTTCACTGAGTTGTAATAGGTTTAAGTCTGGCGACAGCAAAGTTCTCACTTTAGTGTAAACAAACGGAATTAAAATTTTGGCGGAAAAGGCGATGCTATTGCAAAACTGTATTGTTTATTACTTACTGAATGATTATGTCACATTTCAATGTTCGAATTAATGAAAACATGGTATTTATTTATAAATGTAAGAATGATTTGAAGTTCGTGTTATTCAGATATTGCGAAATGATGTAACTGAATCTTATTATTTCCACATAAATATAAAGAATAGGTCTGCTAAAATTCATTGCTATTCAAATGATGAGTTGCAAAATCACTAAAGACTTTAATGACGTGTAAGTTGAAATATAGAGGTTTAATAATATGCCTGATCAAAATGCATATAGCGCCAAGTTTCTCAAATAATTTTGAATTTTTTATAGTTTTCGCGTTAAATCGAGTTATCTGTTAAAATAATTGCCCAATACAAAAATGATAGTTTCTTCGAAAACGTGCCATTACATTTCAAGCATCAAACGAAATAAATTCTTGCTGCGAAGAATTTGCTATTTAAAATAATCTGTTAAGAAAAGTATAAAAATGGAAACAGGAGTTCTACAGAACAGTATTAATTTGATACGTGCTTTTTGAACTGTCGGCAGTAATTACAAATATTAAAAATATTGACAAGATCTAAGTATTATTAGCAAAATGCATATATATTTTATAAATAAAATAATTTACTTATTCCAAATATTACCAATGTTTTCTTGATAATATCATGAATGAAATATCGATTCTCGAGGTCATGTGTGAATAGCCTATAACAGAACATGCGGTTTTCGACGAGTGTGTCGGCAGCTAAGGTTTGTTTTATCAATTTATAGTCATCGTCTTCTTTTTTCAAGAAAATTTCTGCTATAGTTACTGGTGGAGCATCGGGCCTTGGATTTGCTACTGTGAAGAAATTTTTAGAACAAGGTGGAAAAGTTCTTGTCTGTGATATTAAAAAAGCTGACGAAATTACTAAACTTCAAGATGACATAGTGTTTTGCGAAACAGATGTAAATACTCGGTTAATCATTTATTTAAACGTTCTCAGGTTACATCAGAATCTGCAGTCAAGCATGCCATTGATCTTGCTGTATCTAAGTTTTCCTTCATTAATTGTGTTGTCAATTGCGCTGGCATTGGTATAACTCGTAAAACGGTCTCAAATTCTACCAATAGCTCACATAGTCTAGATGAGTTCGAAAGGGTTATGAAAGTAATATGGAAGATTGATTAATCTTAACTTTAGGTCAACGCTCTCGGAACCTTTAACGTAATTCGGCTTGCCGCTCTTTCAATGACAAATAACGAACCAGATGAAGATGGTGAACGAGGGGTAATAATAAATACCGCAAGCACATCGGCATTCGAAGGACAAGTTGGTCAAGTCGCCTATGCGGCAAGCAAAGCCGCTGTAGTGGGAATGACTCTGCCTATTGCAAGGGATTTGTCTCGGCATAGTATTCGATGCGTTACGATCGCTCCAGGTAATTCAAATATCTTAACTGTTTGATGATCAAACTTATACACAAACTTCGGTTTATATTGGCTCAATGTTGTATGCATATCTTTCATTCTACGAAATGTACGGGTATGTACATTTTATACCTTGAATGAGTTATGGTCTGTAAACATCAGGATTTTTGTTAATACTCTAAAATCTGATCATGCGTTGACGTTGACTTGGATGTTGACATCTTCAAGTAGATTAGTCTTCAAAATTTTGCTATCAGTTCCACCCTCTTTTCGTGTAACTTTTCGTGTCATGACTTGGTGAGAGTGTGATCCTAAAAATAACTATTCCACAACATTTGATTTTATATATAGTTTTGTCAGTCTTTATTCTAAAGTAGCTCGCAATCTGGCTCTCAAATTCCGAGTAAGGATGAGTTTTTACGTATTTTAAGTTTCTATTAGCGGATAACTATGCATGTCTTTAATTTAGGGTTAATAGAGAGCACACTGCTCTTCGGTGATCGACAAGTTCAGCCCGATGTACTGGAATATATTAATGACATCCAGTTGGCTATTGGTCGTCAAGGTTATCCAAGCGAGTTTGCTGATGCTGTAGTTGGTTGTTTGCACAATAAGATGTTCAACGGAGTCACGCTTCGATTGGATGCTGGTGGTAGATTAATCCACATGTAATTGCTACTCCTGTCTTCTCCCTAACTTGCAGGTATCTTCGATACTGCATCGTCAACGGGAATAACAAAGACACCTAAAGGCGCCATTAACCACCTTGTAAAGTGTACCCCCTTCCCCAACCGTCTTGGCCGTCCAGAGGAATTCGCGCACCTTGTTAGATGTATCCTAAACAATAAATTTCTCAATGGAACCACAATTCGTCTGGATGGAGCACTCAGATTGGGGCCTTAACGCCCCACCCTCTTTTTCCCCTTTGGTCGTCAATTTGTATAAAGTCAATTTATGTTAAATTTACTTATTAATATCTGTGCCTGTTTTATTTACATAAGAAAAGATTGCGGAAGGCGTAGGAGGATAATGTTAGCAATCGTGTGGATAAATGAGAGGCATTTGGTATGATTTGGACATTAAGAAATTATATCATAGAAATGAGAGCTGAGCTGCAACTAATCTCGTCAATCAAGCGATGCCTAGCGAAACCCCTTATAAAATATCGAGAGCTTTCTAGACGATCGGGAGCATGAAAGGTCTGGAGTATTAGGGCTTGCAAGAGAATGGGATATGTGGTAGCAGAGAGTATGTAAAAATAGGGTGGTGCTTACAGAAACACACGGGAAGATAAGTGGAGTTTAGCGTTTAACATCCTTTGTTTGACTGCTGCGTATAAATGCATTAATATAGGGATACATTTGTATACTACTGGCTTTTGATCGAATAAGTAAACATTGAATAACTTTGATAAGAAGTTAATTTGTTGCTTTGATTTTTGCCATAACGCGCAAACACGAAAATCCATATATATTTATTTATAACAAATGGCAGGCGTTTTGATAGTTATCATTAGCCCTTTAGTTGACTTCAGGCTTCACAGAGGGAAGGAGGAGGAATATCAAAGTGAGAATTCGGGAGGGGGAATAGAAGAGTGATCCATAGATGTAAAAGAAACGGACAAACACAAAGGCTCAGAAAGGGTAAGATGAGTAATGTGGTAGGGGTCGAATATGACGTCAGTGGGGGTGATGGTTGTTTAAAGTGAGAAGTCAACTGCCAGTTAATAGACTTTTTTAGCCGTATGATTACACGTTGCCCAGGGTGCACCACGAGGAGGAAAGTCTATCCCACAACCCAATTCATATATATATATATGTACCTATCACATTTATAGTTGGTGTTACAAAAATGCTCCTTAGTTGGATAAGGAAATGATTTAATAATTGGTAAATCAATTTAGAAAAAAATGATGCATAGTACGATTATTTGAAGGGTCGCAATTCTATTATAGAATTCGTGGCCCTTATAGCAACTGACGGTCTTAGCATGATCTGATTAATTTTATAAGTCTTCAAGTACTCTCTATACGATAATTATTAGAAAATTAGAATGAATACCCGATCAAGGCAAATAAAGAAGTCCGAGGTGAAGTTCTCAAAGGTGGTTATCCTTTGGCTGTTAATTTGAGAGTGCTATGAAATATAGTACACCGTGCCAATGTATTAATGACATGCTGTTTCTCCGCTTATTTCACAAAGAAAAGATAAAATGGTCTATATGTCTTATTGCCATACTATTTCTTCGAAATTGAGGCTGGAGATTTAAGAAGATATGCGCCTTTTTGAATTCATAAAATCTATTTATTTATATCAAATTACAGGCTTTATAATATTTATCGTTAGACACAGTCTATAGAATATTTCTTAGCATTTTCACTGGTTATTATATTTGTTACGATAGTCAGAACTAAAGGAACAAAGTATTCGCCTTATAAAATAAACTGATACAGGCAAAAATTACATTAATTAAGCTAATACTGTTTATAATTAACACTTTAATGAATACTGAAAATTACAGCCCTGTAAGGTTTCATGCAAAATTGAAAAATATTCAATGCATGAAATTTTTCTATTGATATCGAATCTTTAAACACTTTCTTCGATTTTCAGGATAAACTAAGTTAATTAGAACTAGGAATTAGCCTTTACCGAATAAAACCTAGCATTATTTTAACGTATCAATTGGCTTGCACGGGGACTATTCATTATCGACTTCTGAGTTATAACTGCATTGCCGCAGATTCGAACATTTGTCCTGTCAAAATGAAACTCAATGTAAGTGCCAAAACATAGTCATGGGTCTAAATCGTATTAAATAATTATAAAATATTTTTTTAAATTTAGGACATCTGCGCTATTGTTACTGGAGGTGCTTCAGGATTGGGTTTCGAAACGACGAAAATGTTACTAAGCCACGGTGCCAAAGTTATCATTTTCGATATCAAATGCTCTTGTGGTGTTTCCGAACTTAAAGGAAATGTATTCTTTTCAGAAACTGACGTAAAATTGACCATTTTGTCTTTACCTTCTCTTAGGTTACCTCAGATGAATCTGTTTGTAAGGGAATTGAACTAGCTATGCAAAAATTTGGCAAAATTAACTGTGTTATCAATTGTGCCGGTATTTTTACCAAACACAACCTTATTGATGTTTCGGAAGGGAGGCCTCATGATCTATGCCTTTTCGAACGTGTCATGAAGGTAGACACCATTCACCCCTCTATATTAAATCCTCTGCATTATAGATAAACGTTACTGGAACATTCAATGTCATACGTCTTGCTGCTTTGTCTATGGTGAAGAGCGATCCAGAAGAGGATGGAGAACGCGGTGTTATAATAAACACTTCAAGTGTCACTGCTTTTCAAGGGGTAGCGGGTGTGACCGCCTATTCAGCCAGCAAGGCTGCCATTATCGGAATGACTCTTCCAGTTGCAAGGGAACTGGCTCAATACGGAATACGCTGTGTCACCATATCACCAGGTGCCTTTAGGACTGAAATGACCGAAAGCGGCTCCGGTGAAACCATGGCGAAAGTAAAGAAACTAGTACCATTTCCATGTCGATTGGGTGAACCCGAGGAATTTGCTAATCTTGTCAAGTCAATACTTGAAAATAGAATGATCAATGGAACGACAATCGCCATTGATGGTGCTTTGCGTTTAGCTTGACTTTACCGACGGATTCTTGAATTTTTCCCTTTTTTCATCTTTCATTCCTTATTGACTTAATCTTGTATTGATATTGAATTAATTCCCAAGAAAACCAGATGACGTATTTTCATTAAGTACCATTTAAATTATTACCAATTGGTGCTGTTTTATGTTATCTATTTAATCTATACTTTGGAGACTGAAAAAAGATAAAAACTGTGAAATCCATTGTGCTACCCTAGGTGATCGAAGCAGTCTCGTGAGTGCTAAAACACATTGGAAGGTGCACTCGCGTCACTTATCGGTTATCAAGCTTACTTGAAGAGGCCTCTCAGCTAATCACCTTTCAATATCCTTTGCAACGTAGCTTAACTAAATTCGCAAGTAGCTCCTGTGTTCTCTTTCCTATTGAAGTTGCTTAACTAGTTTTTGGAACGATTTTCCACTAGAGGACTTCGTTACAGGTTAGCACAATTGATCCGCAGTTTGTTGGACTTGCAATATGGGAGCTAAAGTTTAGTTCATGGCTTTTTTGTGAAGTATCCGTTACCCAAGTGATGACTCTGACGTAAGACCCTCAGCCTTAAGTAGTCCTTCCCTCTGGGGTTGCGTTTTTTCTCTGAGCAGAACATTTGGTGATCCTTCTCTGGCAGCGTACAGCAGTTCCTGCTCTCTGCAAAAATATCATAATGAAATTGTAACTATTCGAATAGTAAAGTGACTGATTTTGTGGCGTATATTTCAAGGGTTGTTTCAATAAATCTATAACAATGATACTTATTTCAGGAATGCAAGAAATCAGGGTTTCAGAGCTCTAATATGCGGTAACAATTTTTATGACTTATTAATGAATAAGTAAAAAAGGGAATATACTTTTCTTAAAATACAAAAAACTTAGATTCAACGGAAAGGGGCTAGTTAACACCTGTTTTTAATAGATTTGACCTAATTATGCACCATCTCTTTGGTGATAACTTCCGTAAAATCTATTAAAAACAGGTGATAACTAGCCCCTTTCCGTTGAATCTAAGTTTTTTGTATTTTAAGAAAAGTATATTCCCTTTTTTACTTATTCATTAATAAGTCATAAAAATTGTTACCGCATATTAGAGCTCTGAAACCCTGATTTCTTGCATTCCTGAAATAAGTATCATTGTTATAGATTTATTGAAACAACCCTTGAAATATACGCCACAAAATCAGTCACTTTACTATTCGAATAGTTACAATTTCAAACTGCGAATAGGTTATAAACTATTTGCATCTCAAAATTGAAGGTGCTGTAGTATAAACGAAAAGTTGCCTAAGACGGGTAATTGTATGCTGTTGAGTTGAGGAGCTATTATGATGCTGAATAAGAAAATGATTGAAGGCTAAAGGAATAATTTATTGCATCAGAAAAAAACTTTAATACACACACACACCAAGCACTGTATGTCATAAAAATGCACCGAAATTTGATTTTACAGCCGGGATCCTCAAAGATAACCTTCCCATCTCATTAGTTGATGTAATTATAAAGTAAGCCCCTAGATATGACAGCGATTTGCAAGAATAAAAGGAGTAAGCGTATAAGCATGGACTGCAATACATTTGATTTAAATCTTTTATATTTAATCGAAAAAAACAATATTTACTAATCTAACCTCAACTATGTACAGCGTTTTCAATATTACTTCATATTATGAAGGAGGAAGATACTATTTTGACCGTTAAGGCGCCTAAGCCAATGTACATATTGAATTCAAAAGATTTATTTATTTCAAATGCCAGGCGTTTTGATAGTTAACATTAGCCCTTTAGTTGACTTCGAGGCTACACATCGAGGAGGAACATCAAAGTGACAAAAAGTGGAGGGGGGGGGGACAGGAGCGTGATTCGCAGATGTAAAAGAGACAAATAGACACAAAAGTAGAGAAAAAGGGTAAGATGAGCACTAGTTGAGTGATTGAATATGACAATCAGTGGGGTCATGGTGGTTTAAAGTCAGAAGTCAACTGCCGGTTTATAGACTTTTCAAAGATAGTAACCAGGTTTTGCAGCTATTGGGAATTCAAGAACCTTGGGTCCCTAGGATGTTATGCCTTTCAGGCTAAAAAATGGTAACTTAAATTCGGTAAAGAAGATTGAATCAAGGTTATATTAGAACACATAGCTCAATATATATCCATGCTGAAAATTTTCAAATTAATATCCTGTGAGAAAAGGAATCAGGATAAGTTTATCTGGACTTATGGAGTCTGCGATGGGCTCATCTCTACATAGTGCACCCCGGGCAACTTATACTCATAGTCCATTAACCAGCAGTTAACTTTTGAACTTGAACTACCTTGACCCGACTGCATGTCATATTCCACCAATTCCAAAGTACTCATCTTACCTTTTTTCTTTACCTTTGTTTCTGTCTGTCTTTTTCACATCTGAGCATCACTCTGTTGTTCCTTCTCCCAAACTATTGTGACTTTGATGACCTTCCCCTCTGTAAAGCCTGAAGTTAACAAATGAGCTAATGATAACTCTTCTAAAGTCTAACAATGTTAGATAGAAATAGGCATACAGATCTGTGGAAGGTGGTCCCAGAAACCATGATGAAGCGATCCCCTCTTCAGACTAGCTACTTCCGTCACCAGGTAGCACTGGATTGTAGATGTAAATGTCTAGTTAATTCAATCTGTGTTTATTTTGGTCAGCCCATTGGTTGATTTAGTCTTCCTGTAATTCCCTAATAGCCGACAAATTATTGGATCACTTTAACATTTTAACATTTAATCTCAAGCTCTATTTGCAATAAAATGCTTTTAATTTTATTTACTATTAACAACAGATGGAAGATTTTTATTTCCTTTAAATTGGCCGTATTAAACATATATTAACATGTGGGACACGTCATCGCATGCGTGTTCACATAGGCTTGAGGTGCGGCCGTACAACTTCGCGTACTGATTGAGGACAAGAGCACGCAGCCAATAGCAGCTCAATGACCCTCACTTGTTTTATCTAATCCGCCATTTTGTATGACTGAGTTTCCTTCCTGTATACACGTCCTGCGTGGTTTATCTACTGAATAAACGTATTCTCGTAATACGTCTGTTTCTTGCGCGTTACCACATTAGAGGTTTCTGAGTTCAGTCAAGGCGTTAGTAAAGTAGTAATCCGCTACAAACATTTAAAATATTATTTTTATGTTAATGCATTCATTTGTGGGACACGTCATCGCATGCGTGTACACAGGCTTGAGGTGCGGCCGTACAATTTCGCGTACGGACTGAGGACAAGAGCACGCAGCCAATAGCAGCTCAATGTCCCCTTTTTGTTTTACCGAAAGCCGCCATGTTGTATGACTGGGTTCCCTTCCTGTACACACTTCTTGCGTGGCATATCTACTGAATAAACGTGCTCCGTGCTAAACGTCTGTTTCCTTCATAGCTGGGCTATAGCTTAGCTGGTTCTGGGAGTCTAGCTAGGTGTTGGAGAATTTGCCATAGAGATTTCTGAGTCAGTCAGGCTTTACTAAGGTAGCAATCCGCTACACATTATATATGCACGAACCTAAAAATAAGAATAATGGCAGTTTTCATATCTAAGTTATAGATAGATAGGTAATAAATCTCACGATTTACGCACCCAAATTTAAATGTGCTTGATCTTTGAATTTCGACCTTCATATGTGTCATATATATTATTACACTTATCAAACCTTCAGGAGAGAGGAAATACATCAATTTTTTCTGAACCATCTAGCAGAAATTTCAATAAATTGTGGGGGGGGGGAGTCTCGAAAATGCAATTATTTTATTCTAGATTATAGTGGACACCACACAAAAATGAGCCTTGACAAAAAATTTCGATTATCCTTTCGGGTGAAATTCCTCAGAATAAAGTTGATCAGTATTGGGCTCAGTAACCACATAAGTATTGAGAAAAAACAACCTTATGGAAAAAGATGTTTTTATATCAGCTTATGGGTCACCAATGCAAATCCTAGTCATTAAAATACTATTAAGATCAAGTAAACAATGCAGCGTCTAATGATTGCTGGCTGACTGGGGGGTCTCTGTGATTACAACTGCGCTCAAAATGAGCAATTCTGAACTATTCGAGTGTGAATGAGATGTCTTTGTTCACCTATCTCAATATTGTGCACTTTAAATTAAAATTTCATGATTTCTGGCCTGGAGTTCTGATTGAATATCTATGCATGAATTTCAGTATTTATTGACCTATTGTTCAAATTTGATTATCTGTCTTGTCACCTTAATTGACCTTTTCCTTCAGGATTGAGAAAGTAGATTGAACACATATAATAGCAAACAGCTTCTTGATTTATTGCAATTGAGTAAGTCTGAAATAAGAAAATTAAAATTTTGGATTTTTGAGGTGACATGTTGGCCTATGGGCACTGAAATTGAATTATTTATTTATATCACATGAGAGGTGCTTTGATAGTTATCATTAGGAACATCAAAGTGAGAAAAGTAGAGAGATGAAGAGAAGAGTGATTCACAGTAGTAAAAGGGGCAGAAAGACACAAAGGTAGAGAAAAAGATAGGGTGAGTACCGTAGAAGTGGTGGAATATGACATACAGAAATCAACTACCGGTTTATAGACTCTTTTGTTGCATGAGTATACGTTGCCCAGGCTGTACCACATGGAGGTAAGTCTTTCGCGCGCCCNACACACACACACACACACACACACACACACACACACACACACACACACATATATATATATATATATATATATGTTTATATTTATATCGGTAGATATATTGGAACAAGCTACTCATGTTCGCACGCCCTTCATGATGCAAAAGAATTGCTGCGAATTGCTCCAAAATATTCACAGGCTTTCTAGACAACATGTTGTAGGCAAATTGCCTGATATGGATAAAAGAAGCGTTCCATTATCAGTGTACGTCGGTGGTGCTTTGATCATCGTGTTTGTCCGCCAAGTCGGCGCAGGTCCAGAATGAGCAATGGCCATTGTGCTGGTTGGGGTTTTAACTATTTTAGAGAGAATTAGAATTCGGGTCTCCCAACAGAGAGTTTCCTAATGTCGCTCAACAGTCAAAATGCATATTGAAAATCTTGTCCAAATTGGATATGAAAGTAATTGATAAACAGAATTAATAAAATAGTATTTTATGCTTTAACGAATAAAGAACCCTGAATTAAACCGAATTAATATAAATGAATATTTTGATGAGCTCATAAGTTGTTACGTGTTAACATTAAATATACTTCAAGTTAAGATCAGTTTGATAAGTAAGTGAGCACAGGAAAATTAAATCAAATATCGATGGCCTTTAAAACGACTTTGATCCCAATGGTTCAAATTTTAGAATCGAAGATTTTAGAACAAAGTATCTATATTTTAAGTGAAAATAAAGGAAAAAAAGGATTAAGTTTTCCAATTAACCATTTGTGGGAATGTGGTTGCGAAGATTAGTTGAAGAAATGGTTACTTATTTGGTAAAAGTAGTATATCGGGCAAAAGAATGCATTTTGGATTCGAAAGCAAGCCTTTTAAAGGCAGAGCTATTGTTTTTATGCTACCTAAAATTTACCAATTCCCTTCTTCTATGAAATGCTCAATTAGCGACTTAAAGCAAACCATCGGTTTGGATTTTATATATCCAATCGAGAAATTTAACTTACGTATATACATATATATTTGGCTAAATTCACTTGACCAGGGCCATATTCACTTTTTTCAAATAGACAAGTGGGTTATGAGGCAAAAGTCATGTAAAAGACAAGGGTACCGAATATAGATTATGATATTAGCCTCCTTTTGAGAGAAATTTTAAAAAAACTGATCCGTTTGATTTACATCTTGCAGAAGGATCAATTTAGGAGATACTGGAAGAACCTCACCCACTATAATCAGAGCTGGGCAGAGGACAAACGCAAACTTCAAACCCAATGGCAAAACTTTACCCTTTTCTCTGACCAAAACGATGTAACTACCATTATAAACAAAAGTATTTAGAATTTCAAAGCGTGGATTATCCTAACAATCTGAAGGGGACACAATCGCTTAAATAAATATGAAATGGAAATAGGAGAACTGAAGGTTGTCACAAAGGTGGCGCATGAACAGAAAGGTTGGAGGAGGGGGGAGGGGGGGGGGAGGAAGGATGGGAATGTAGCCTCGAAAAACAATTATTATCGATGGAGACGAAAGAATAGTTTTAAGATTGCCTTATTGAAAACATGACCTCTAAATAAGTCGTCTTGTAATGGGAAACGTTTCGTGCTTAAAAAACTACCCAAGGGACTTTTAAGAGCAATGGAGTAAAAAGCAACTTTTAAATCAAATGATTGAAAATTATGACCGACCAGTTGTCATAAATAAAGATTTTTTAACCATTTGTGTTTTTTGCGATCTTACATGATACACTCCAATTTTAATTTGATTAATTGCAGAGGCGATCAAACCTTTAATGCAGATAAAGGGACATTTTTGTTCAATTAAGAAAATGATTTCATTTTTATATTTTTATACGATATTCGGACGCTCAAGTCTTCCTTAGTCTTGATATTACACTTTTGGACGAAGTAACAGATTTGAATGTTTATGAAAGTCTCTTGATTTATTCACAAATTGGAAGTCATTAGACTCCACTGAATCAAACAATTTTACGACAACTGTATTAATTTTTTTACTAAATGTAACATCGAGCCAAATTAATAGGAACTATCGTTTTTTAGACGGGATTGAGTGAAAGTGGCATAATGTTAAAGTCAAAATAAGTCAAAATATTATTTTATTGAATGAAATATACAGTAGTACATGACAGACGAATAGCGATAAATTGAGAAAGTGGTTTGGGCAAATTTTGATGAAATTTATTTGATCAGATTTCGGATTATTGGCCTTTCAATTTCCACCCCGAAGAAGGGCACTCTGTCGCTTTTCGGGTGATACTTTGAATGGATTCGTTCACAGAAACCGATGTTATGGTTAAAAATGTCATTCTGAAAAGTAGGTTTACAACCAACCATTCTTTGACACCTTAAATTCGGCACCTAAGGGCCTTGCTAACCTCCGCAACTCAGGAACAGTGGTTGGGCCGATAGAGTGAGAATGTGAACTTTTCTTCATGACAATTTGCATTCCGCTGGCAGCTTTACACTTACTTGTCAATTATCTTATTCCCTATGCTGCGAGGATGAGGTGTGCGATAGACTTACCTTCATGTGGTGCACCCTGGGCAGCGTATACTCATACGGCAAAATAGTCTACAAACCGGCAATTGACTTCCCACTTCAAACTTCCATGACACAACTGTATGTCGTATTCCACCACTCACACCGTACCCACATTACCTTTCCTCTGCCTTTGCGTCTGTCTGTCTCTTATACATTTGTGAATCACTCTTTTGTTCGCCACCCATGGACTTTCTGTTACTTTGATACTCCTCTTCCTCTCTGCGAAGCCCGAAGTCAGCTAAAGGGCTAATGATAACTATCATAAAGCCTGGAGGTCAGCTAAAGGGCTAATGATAACTATCATAAAGCCTGCCATTTGAAATAAATAAATAGATTTATGATATGAGAAGTTACGTGATTAAGGAAAGGAATTGATGTTTTTGATTGCTCTAGCTATGTCAACCATGTCAATTTAAGACTCCCTTCATGTCCCAATTGATTTCCAAAGGCTTTCTTTCTACTTCCACTTCGTCTATACTATTATATTCCAGGAAAGATTAATTCTATTAACACGGGCAGAGTTTATTACAGTTACAGACGATTAATTGTACATTCTTTTAATTAGTTCCATTAGCGGAATATGGAAAGATCACTTTCAATTAATTTAAATTTGCCTTGAAATATAACGGTACAAATAGGGGATATTTTACCCGATTAGATAATGTCTATAATTTTTCCACCAATCCATAATCTCCTTCCCGTGAGCATTTTGTACACCCTCATTGAATATTTGCTTCGCGATTACACAATCCCTTTGCATTGCGGCAAAGCAAGGCCTTGAAGTAAAGACCTTTGTGTCCAACTCGTTTGCTTCTTTATTCAAATAAGGGTGATAAGTGCCTGGGAGGGGAATACCTTACCATTAATCATTCTTTAGGACAAACCTAGCTGAAGTGGTTCTAAGCTCGAGTTAGACTACCATAACACCCAGAGGAAATTGGGAGGAGGAGGAGGAGGGAGAGAGCTTCAGCCTTTGAATGAACAGACAAAATGAGGTTTGATGAAGTGGTTAACCGATTTCGCCTTCTTTGTTCATTAATGGGCAAGTGGTAGTTTGGACAGAACTATGAGTCAGGAAGGGTTGGGTGGGGGTGCGGGTGGAGTGAGCAGGCCTATAAGGCAATGAGCTTTCAGTCTGCCTTTATGCAATTAAAGGATTGGCTATTTACGATCTACATCTATTTAAGTGATCTAAGGTGATGTCAACTAGAGGTCCTCTTTGATTCACGAAAGCACATTTGAAGTAACAATCTTTACTTTTAATAAGACGCTTAACTTGAAAAATTACTCAAGGTTGTCAGTATTACATTGATTTGTGAGCCTTGTCTGAACCACAGCAATCACCCCTGGCGAAATCATCAAAGGAAACCTTCTCCTCAACCTATCTAAGTCACGTCAACGGAATCTGAGGACCTAACGTGTGAAGTAATTAGCGTTTATTGCACTTATGGCCACTTGCAAACATACTCAGTAAGTGAATACGCTTAATGGACCATCACTTGATTACTAGTAGATAATTAGCCAAGAAGATCTGTGTGCACGATCGTACTTTCCAAAATAGTCTAGCACGTGGGAGGTTACTCTGGTCGGCCTTGGTGTTGTGTACTCCACAGCCTCAATAGATAGACAGTCTACATTTTATTTGTAAATTTAATTATCTATATAAATCAGATAAGTTATACAAATTTAAGTGCAAACTATCATTATAAAGAGGCCTCCACTTTGTGTACAAATTAATTTGTTTTAATACTATTCCATGTACACTGCACTACAATTTGAATTTATTTATAAGTTAGTTGAACACTTAAAGCAAAAAAGATATTAGATCTTTTAATCCATTTATTAACCCAGACAGGAAGTCTGACTTTTAAGGCCAAGTTAGCCCAAAGCCGTGTATTTATTGTTTCGAAAATGACGTGATTTATTTTAAGCTTTACTTATTTTTTTAATTCTTATAATATGCGATTATCAAAATGTTTTTATTCTAGTTAGGATATACTACGAATTAAAGCAGCGTGTACATATTTCATAAAATATGATAAATCGGAATCCTTGTCAATAATATGCCCTGTTGAATAGGTGACTGAAATTCGTCTCCTGACTTTGCAGAGCACCTTGAGTAAACTCGACCCAACGTATCGGTAGAGAAGCATTAACTCAAGTTGGCGAAATGCGAAACCAAAAGCCACGTTTTTTCAGTGGTTTTACAATTGAAGCGTAGCTCATTGCATTTGCGATAGTTTTCCTTTTTCTTTATAGGTTATGTACTTAGCAGTACAGAGTGTTGGGCTTTAAATACCTCCCATAATTCGGTGAACTGCCTTCTAATTGGTTTTTCATAAGTGATATTTCACCTTGGATAAATCGGTATCTCCCTCAATTGTTTGTTTACTTTCTAAGTGCCTTAAAAGTTTACTTGGGAGTAAAATATAAATTCTGGATCAAATTGCTTTTCTATGCTTGACTTTTTTTAAAAAATGTTAATGAATTAAAACGTATTTCATACCGAGAATAGACAATTTCTTCTCTTACTTGGTATCTAAGCAATTACGTAGGATGTTGGGTTACCGAATGAACTGAGGGCGTGGCGAAGGGTGATTCATTCTTAGAGTAAAATAAGCGTAACTTTTCAATAATTGTCTTTCACTACCAGTCCAAGTATTTTCTTTGTTAAATAACAACGTTAATTTGAAATTTACTCAATCAATTAATATGCTCTTTAGACGCACATTTTCATTTTATTTGTTCCACTTTCTTTTTAAATCAGCATACCTTTTTCCCAATTATAAAATGACCAGCTAATATAGGTATTAAATATTTGTTTTTCAACAGAAGAGATTATTAAAATGTCATATATTTGTTAAATATTTTTAAATCAAGTGGTATAAATCTAGTGATATAATCTAATGAAAAATTTAATTTTCACCGTTTCCATTTAGGCCAAAACCTTAATTTGAAAAGAGATCAAAATTAATTTTTCAAATTAATGTCTGTTATAGCGCCATTTATCGTGTGGACTGTTCTTAATTGAAATTTATGACATTCCCTAAGCAATTTCTTTTATCATGCATGGTACTGAGGGATGTCATTTCTAATTTTGCCCTGATCCAGAAGGAAGAATAATAAGAAACATAATTCAATGAAAGCTTCTCGTCATCCTTTGTTCAAAAAGTGCGCTCGTTTATGCATGACCTAGAAATTAGAGTCGACCGAGTATTTTATTGGTCGGTAATATGGAATTGAGGAAAATTCATTTGCTGCGCTTCCAAATTCGTCGACGCTCATTAGGGGGAAAAATTTCTAAATTCCAATGTGCAAGTAACGAATTACGTCAACAAAACTCTAAACAACATAATTACAACGAAGGATTCGGGTTTGTTTTTGTCAACTTCTCATCAGTTCTCGGTACAGCGAAAACACCCTTTTAATTTCTTCGTCGGTGGATTATCAAAATTATTTTTGCATTAATATGTTGTCTTCAATGTCAGAAATCAGCAATACAGTGAACTCATTTCTTTTGATAAAACATTTTAATTAGATAAAATAAATGAAAATCAGTCAATATTTGCAGGTTTGTCGGATTCCAAGTTAGAGAAATTCATTAACTTATGTAGTTGAATTTTTTACTTTATTTTCAGCTTTCAAAGGAACTGAAATTCTTACAAATTTAGGAAATACGAGACAAGATAAATACCTATCTGAGTATATTAACCATAATAATTTTGAATATGAGGCGTTTGTCGATGACGCCAAGATTATCGGAGTTATCTCCAAAATCAGTGGTCTCGAATTGGGTGCACAACCGCATTGCAAATGTCTCGTTAACGAAGTAATTAGTAGAAATTTAGCAACTCTTCAATGAGGACTCTTGATACTACCATTTGGCTTAAATAGAGTGCTTTCCTGAAGAGGTTAAAGAGTTTCGTGAGTCCAAACCTGGGTAGATTGCTTTCAATATAAGATATTTATTTTTATCAAATGGCAGGCGTCTTGATGGTTAGTATACCCCTTTAGTTGACTTCAGTGTTCACAGAGGGGAAGGAACGTCAAAGTGGAAAAAGTCGAGAGGGGGGGGGACAGAAGAGTGTTTCAAAGATGTAAAAGAAACAGGCGCAAAGGTAGAAAAAAGGTGAGGTGAGTACTGTGAGAGTAGTCGAATTTGACATACAGTGGGGTGATGATGGTTTGAAGTCAGAAGTCAACTGGCGTTTAATAGACCATTTTGCCGTATAAGTATACGTTGCCCAGGGTGCACCACGTGGAGGTAAGTCTATCAATTTGACCTTTTAGTTTGTTTTGGCTTTCAAGTTTGTCCTTTTCTTGCCAATATCCTACTTTAAAAAAATTTTAAAATTTCTTTTTTATTTTATGAAATGATTTAAATTTATCTAGACACAAACAAACAGGCA
>UZAE01012280.1:0-35038 GCA_900617975.1 Rodentolepis nana
TGTGGGGATTTTCAGCAACAGTGTGAATATAATTCACGTTTCAACGGCTCTCCATTTCACGCTGTTGTCCTTAGATTTTACCGAAAAAGAAAATAGTGAAATAAACTATAAATTTAAATATTCCCTCCGAGCCGACTCGATTTTCCCTAAAGCGTGTTGCTGCAAATAAATTGGCGAATGAAAATCGTGCGCTCTCATATTTCCGGATAGTAGAAATTAAAATTTAATATTTTGTGTTATGCAAGTGTGCAATGGTAGATAAGAGCAAAGAGTTAAACTTAATTTTATTTTGGGCTTTCTAAATTGGGCGAGAAAGCTATTTTTGTAGTAAATTTATATATATATATATATATATATATATATATATATTGTTTTTACAAAGAAAAAGAAGCAGACGGGTGTAAATTTCCACCTCACTTTGATGTGCACTTTTTAAATAATTCAATTACCACGTGATTATTTGCTAATTACTTATTTAATTGGATGGCAAACTACACGATAAGCTCCGATTTCACATTGATTTTTAATATTTGTAATTAATCTCTCACTATTAAAATCCATTTTGTTTTTCAATCAAATTCTATTTACACCGTTTTGAAAATAGGATTTAAATTTTGTGCGTCAACAATGTTGTCATTGTCACTTGCCAATTCATGAGAATGGTCAAGGAAAAAATGTTAGTCTAGTTTTCCTATTCAATATGTATTAATAAAGGATATTAATAGTTTATGTTATCTAAGTGTTTACTAACACACATTTTAGGTAAAAAGGGGTGGCACGATTAAGCCTCCTGATTTGGAAAGTAGAATTAGCATTCTCTCGTCGGGTCTTGCTCAACCACAGCTCAAAAATGAACATCCAAGTCATTATCTCTGTCTGATCGAACGAAAATACTGACTGTTGCTTCACCGGTTCATAATTTTAGTCCAATGAAAGTGGCATTAGTGAAATATAATTCATGTGTGTCATTTCTAACGGCATTATAAATCGTTCTATTGGCCTTTTAGCTCACTTCGTCGAATGTATTGAGATATTTTTTCCAGCATTAAATTAACTTCACTGCGTTATTTTTTTTCTAAAGGTACAAACAGAAGGGCAGAGCAGCTGAGGCAGCCCTCAACGTTTACTACTATCTGACCTACGAGGGAGCAGTTGATCTTGACGTTGTTACAGATCCAATGGAAAGAGCCTCTATAGAGGCCATGATCAAAAATTTTGGACAAACTCCTTGCCAACTGCTGAATGTAAGTTAAATATTTCCCCCTTGATGTTTGAAACACCAGTTCTACCAAACCAGAAATCACCATGTTATGCTTAACAAACTAGTTGATTCTGTTCAATAAAAATAATTTTTTTAGGGAGATCCTAAAAGTCAATGCTTATGACTGTTGGTTAAACCAAACTGACCATAACGACCGCTCGATATTGATTTATAATGTTAAAAAAATGTGTATGTCGACCTTGCACGGTGTAGAGTTGACCTCTTATCCGTCTACCTATCTCGTCGTTCAACAAACACCCGATGAGGTTAACAGGTACAGGTTAATCATGTCCAATACAAAGTGAAATTCTTGTTAACGGTTGAAAATTGGTCTGGCTTTTGAAAGGTCAAAGATGTCGACTTTATTCAAGTCTCCCTGCAATCTTTTTGCTCATTTATCATCTGGTGTGCGTCATAACATAGTCTTATTTAGGCGTCAAATTTGTCAAGGAGGTTAACTAAAGACAGCTGAATAGATCATCTTCATACGAAATCGATTATTTTTTATGGATACAGGCGCGATCATAGCTTGCAACAAGTCTCCACAGATGTGTAGAAACAAGCAGAAAATGGTTCCAACTAACTCTTCCAAACGCCTCATCCTTTCATATACCGGCATGCATTTGTTTATAAACCGTTCACCGAAGATCGGCTGCATATTCTTTGATCTCCTTGAGCCAATGGGATTACATTTCATCTTTGAAATGGGAAACCTCAGGAAATCTAGTTAATTTACTGGTTAGTTTTATATGAATGTAGCAATTTTCGACATTAGCGTAGAGAAAATTAATTGGTTGGGAATAAGGAAGTAAAAAGGCGATTTGAAATTCAATTTTCTTTATCCCCAAATTAACCCCCCCCCAAGTTTTTTGTGAAATCCAATTCGTCTTTTACCACTATCACCTGTATTGCAAATTAGTATGGCCTATTAAAAAAAGAACTTCATTAGCTAGTATTATTCCTCTAGTCTATTAAAAGAAAGGGTTGACAACGTTTGACACGAGTATCCTGAGACCCACTGATGAGAATTTTGGATTTTACCACACTTTCTGTTGATAGGAATTGACAGGCGCGGCTAGCTACCCACATCACAAAACGAGGACGTTCATTATTGTCCTCGGATATCAATATCACACATTTTCCTAGTTATCTTTTCAGGGAACATCTTCGACTTTTGCAGATTTCCAGCTTCACTGGCATGTTGAAACAACTGATACAAGGGGCACCGAGGTTGACATTTATTGTGATTCATTAGGTATTTCCTAGAATTTGCCTTTCTGTTCACTTTTAAGGCAGGTTTCTCCTTTTCCAATTGCCCTTCGTTTACGTTTTTCACACACACACACACATGCACACAGTGGTTCCTCTAATTTCATGGAAAATATTAGTCATCAGAAAAAAAATTGGGACTGCCTTTTTCACCAATATATTTCTCATTTCAGCTATTCTGATTTGTCACAATAGATTGGTCTATTTTGAAAGTTCTTTGAATTGGACTATTTGGAAGTACTTTGTCCAAGTTGAGTGGATAATTGATGAACAAAGATCATTTATTAGAATTTTTTATTAATTGGGGGAGGGAGGGGTGGGGGTGGATGAAATCGATTTCTAATGTAAAATAATTTAAAGAAAGTATTTTACTCAATAAGATTTCATAAATAATAGTATTCATTTTAAAAATTCTAGGCATCTCTGTCGAATTTGGGAAAAAAATTAATAGCATATTAATCTTTTGGAATTCATTTTTAAGTTAGTTTAAAATCAACCCTTTGGTTGAATAAAAACCACATACTTAATTAAAACCCATCTGAAATTTTCACAGTCTAACGACCTCCAGTCATTTTAGATTTGTAAACCCATTTATCATGAATTCTCTTCAATGTTAAATCCCCCCCCCCCCAACCTTCAGCAAAGGATATTTTTAAATCCAGCCAATACACATTAACTCTGATTTACCATTGGTCTGTTGTTTCCATTAAGTCAATTACCCTCTCTCTCGCTCTCCCTCTCTCTTCAGAATAATGCATATCACATTGGGGCTCTGCCCAACGCCTATTTCCTTTCCGTACATTTTTACTCATTAAAGCCTAAACCTTGATAAGAAAATGTGAGGTCTTCTTATATATGATCCTTGTTAGTTACCTTTCTCAGCTTATCCCCTCCAAAATTCCCATGAGAGAGAGAGAGAGCTATGTTCACATTTTGGCAGTATTCAGGTCAGTGTATGCAGGAGTATATATTGCATTTTCGACCCCAGCTTCGCAAGTCACCTTCCACTGTGATTTATCACCACTCTAACTGAGTATTTTCCGGAGATTTGGAGGAGAGATAGATAGGAATTTGTTGACATGAATTATGCCCCCCCCCTCACTCCTCTCCCGGCCATTGACCTAAAGCGAATCAGATGATTAACTTCTCCCACATAGCATTCATTATTTTTTCCCCTCGACATGCTTTTCCCCACATTTTAATCAAGTGTTGAATGCATTAATGATGTCTGCCTTTTTATTATTTATAACAAGGCAAAGCAAATTCATCAGACTCATTGTAGCTATAACCTCGGTTGCAGCCTTGTTTTGTGATAAGGTTTAATTTTAAAATATCAAGGTTAGATAAAAGGAGGGGAGGGGGAGTATTTTGCCCACTCAAAATTTGCTTTAAGTTAGTTTAAGTCAAAGTTATTGGCTACAGGATGCTTTTTCACTCAACCACACATTAACTTTTACCTAACTATACCGATTCACGTCTGAATTCGTCATAAACAATACTTATTGCAAACAAGGGGGCCATGAATCGAATCCACTTGCTAATAACGCCCACTGTAATGAAAAAAATTAATTTTTTTATAATTGTGGGAACCAACTAAAATTCCTTAACAGTAAATGCTCATTTTCTAAATGGAAGGAAGTCGAAGTGAAATGAGAGCCAAGTCAAAAGCATCAAAGGATGTAATTTCGTTTTATCTTGAATTAATTTTTTTTTAAATTAGCTTAGTGGATGACTGGCGTTTTGAAAAATAAGTTTCATCATTAAATCCTTGTAACATAAAAAAAATGTGTCCCTACGATTCTGTATTTGATGACAGTAGTTTCAATCATGATGGTCGGTCTTCCAATCTCAAATATTTTTTTGAGGGAGGGAGGGGGGTTCGGGGGAGGGGGGGGGGATTAGGCATTGCTATTTTGAAAAATGTTCCCTTTTTCTGTTTAATTAACTAACACGCTTATCTTTCAATTTCTAATTGGCAAAATATTATTTATTTGTATCAAATGGCAGGCGTTTTGGTAGTTATCATTAGCCCTTTAGTTGACTTCAGGCTTCACAGATGGGAAGGAACATCAAAGTGGAAAAGGTCGAGATGGGGGGGGGAAGAAGAGTGTTTCAAAGATGCAATAGAGACAGACACAAAGGTAGAAAAAAGGTGAGGTGAGTACGGTTGAAGTAGTCGAATTTGACATACAGTGGGGTGATGGTAGTTTGAAGTGAGAAGTCAACTACCGATTTATAGACTATTTTGCCGTATGAATATACGTTGCCCAGGGTGCACCACGTGGAGGTTAGTCTATCACACACCCCTAATTGGCAAAATAAACTCGGCTATGACTGCTTCGTCCAGTTTTAACAATTTGTAGTGGATTGTTACACGTACATCCTGCCAAATGCATAGAAGAAGAAGTTTGTGAAGGGTGAATGGTGGCTTTGGAGATAGAATGGGTGTTCGATTTGGGACAAAAACAATTTTTTGCAACTAACGTTATCTCAAAAATCCTCATTACGATATGCTTGCAAAAATGACAAATTATTTGCCATGACAACAAAGAAATGTTCATTATTTTTGTTATGTCTGGTCGCTGATGTAACACCATCAAAATTTCCATCCAATTCAACTTAATTGTACGCTTCGAGTAATGGGGTTTAGGAGCCTTGCAGATGTTTAAATCCTGATGGAAGAAAACCAACATGCAAAGTTTGTCTGATGTGGTTGATGATTGACAATTGGGGTCTTGTCAATATGACTAAATTTATTGCTCCTAACTAATGTTGAGCTATTAGATTACTAAGGAAGAAAGCTTATCGAGTTGTTTCCTTCACTCTGCCTGGGTTCAGACTGAACTCAAATATCTTATTGCAAAATGCGCGATTTCTTAATGATGCACCGAAGGTGCATAAGCATGGAATTACCTATTGCCTTCATCACACTTCGTTGATTACTTCTAAAACTGGCAAAGCAATTGCTTGAATTCAATCAGCCAGGCAAACTTTTTTTTACCTCAAAGTAATATTCACTCTATTTTTTCCTTTAGTTGTGTGGAAGATTTGAATGTTCAGACGCGCCTCACCTTCAAGCTATGATGGACAGTTAATTAAGAAGTGTGTCATAATCTCCTTCTAAAATCTCTACTAACCATGCAAGATGTGTGTGTGTGTGTGCATATGCGTGTGCTGTCGAAGAAGTCTGAAAACTAGTTAATTGTATTCTACTTACTTGAAAAATTTGTTCCCCATTTTCTACTAATTACCTTTTTTAGCCTAATTCAAATGATGATTACAGCGGTAGCGGTCCGATCTATTTGAGGACGCAATTTTTGTGCTGTCAAGATAAACACTACTTTCAGTTCCTGACTCTTGAACCTCTCACTTTTTGTTCTAACATCTCGGGGGGGGGGGGGGGGGGGGGGGGGAGGGGAGGGGTAGGGGTATCACTGAATAGGATTTTTGGATCGTGAAGATAAATATTGTTAAACCTTGAATGATGGGGTAAAATATATATTAATCCATTTGCTAATTAATTGTTTCAAGATTTATCATCAAAAATTTGACCATGGGACGAGAGGGAAACGAGTTGCCACGGAAAGGAACATAAAGATTCAATATATTATAGAACGAAGGGGTGTGTAAGTTTTAAACTGGACTGTAACGTTCTTTGCCTTCTTTTAAACACGAAAGAATTGTTTTTTTTTTCATTTCCTTATGAGGATTTTAGTCCTAATGTTCAGGTTTAATAATTTTACTCCCTGCTTAATTGGGGGGGGGGGGGGGGGGTTATTTTTCCTTCATTTTTTAAATGTTACGAATCAATGGATTTAATTTCGGGCTCAATCATCTCACCTGGATCTCTTTTCTTGCAGCCAAATCAGCAGCAGCCTTTTGATATTTTTCACTAAAGAGAATTGTTCTTCTTACACATTTGAATCGGGAAAAAATCTAATTTCAACCCCACTTAAATCTAAACCAGATAGGATAATTTAGAAATATTGGAAAATATTTAGGGAAATTACTTCGACTGTAGATTAGTGTCCATTTAAGCTGGTAATAACATAATTAATCGTTTCTATCGAGCTTCATTAACTTAATTAAAGCTGAAAAGTCACCATTTCTTTGCTCTCTACAATTCAGAAATTATAAACAGTCTTTTTTTAAATTTAAAAAAAAACACTACCATGTTTTCACATGGTCTCCTTTAGTATAAAAGTTAAAGAAATTAAGGTAATTATCAATTAAATATTCTCTCTATTATTGAGAAATTTATGGCGATATTGAGCATTAAAAAATGAGTCCGGCTAAACTGGCGCCTAAACCCTCTCTCTTCCCCTCCCTGTTTAATGCTAAGATCTTAGCCTACTGATATCTAATAGCATTCAACTATGCGGTTTGTGTGCATTGGAATTCCACCGTTTTTGTTGTGTCCTTGAAGCGGTAGGCGCCTTTTTTAATTTCAACAACCCCCTTTTACTTACTTAGTAGGAGAGCGAAATTAAAAGAGCTCTCCTTCAGACGGATTTAGTCCATGTCTGGAACGGATGAGACGTCTGGTGTCTACTACTCAGTAATTTATTTTATATGCAAATTTTTTTAAAGGGAAAAACAACACACTCCATGTCTGGGAAATGGCTAAGTGAAATTGGGACTTAAGAAGAGGAGGAGAAGCGTTATTCCCTTGAAGTTAGCAAAAATAATTTTTTAAAATTTTAAAATTGAAAATATCCCTAAAATATGTTGATTTCACAGGGTATTTGTGCCCATTATTAATTTTCAATCCAATTTTATTGAATACCTAAAGCTGACTTTTTTCCCAATCCTTGTTCATTTTTTCTTTTCAACGATTGCGATGATTGGGATGGTTCTTTTCCAGAATGATGTTCGATTTTATTTTTTCTCTCTCTCGAGTTTTATTCCCGGTATTTGAACACGTGGATCTTTCTTCAAAAGTTTAAAGTCTTTTTCATTCATATCCTTGATGATTCGAGAGTGGTTAATTGGGGCCTACCTGATTGATGGAAGAGAATAAATTGTGTCATGCTTATTCACACCGGCCACCATGAGCAAAGTGAACCTCCTCCGAAAACACAGTCTGTTTTTTCCCGGATGAGAAAGTCTCTTGTCAAAATCTAGAGCACAGTATCCGCAAATAGCAGATGGTTTAGTTTGAAAGCAGTTACCATTCCAATCGAGCCATGATTTTCAGAAGTGTATCGCCCTCTTAGGGTGAAGTGACGCCACCTTTCAAATTGTTGCAAAGAGGAACTTAGGTTGAATTTAGATGTCTATGTGGAACTGCTGTCTACTATTGTTAAGCCCTAGATAACGTGGAGAGCAAATAATTTTGCCATATATATGACGACAGCAGAATTCGAGTCCTAGCCACACCTCAGGGAAAGTAAAATAATGGTTGCCAGCCCATATTTACAACTACATCAGCCCCAGTGTTGGGCCTCCAAACTAATCTCCCTCCCCTCCCCCTCCACCCCCCAACCCCTCCCCTTCCCTCCTTTACCACCCCGGTTCTTAACACGATGGACTGTTATATACGTATTGGACGCTGTGGAGGAAGACACTAATCACCATGCTAGTATCACAAAAGCCGAACAGTTAATGAACAGAATGGAAGCGGTTTTTGAGACTTTTCCCAAGGAAAGTGTAAAATCATCATCGCCGAGTAGGGCTAATGGAAGCTCCTGTCGGTTGTTTAGCATAATTCCTCGGCAAATGATGAAATTTCTTTGTTTATTGAATTTCTTTTTTGCTAAATCCAGAAAATTTTGTGGTAACCAACTGCTTTCTCTTTTCCTTGACGAGACTGTACCATTAGATTTAAGCACTTTTGCACCTTAATTAGTTCAAAAGGCAAAGCATAGTTTGATGGATATTGATGCATTTACGTTGAGAGGAACAAACGAGTGTAATAGCTAAGTTGATGAAGTTATTCCGCAATTCGGGTTTCTCTCCATGGTAAAACCTTGATCCTGACTCTTAGGACTTGATAAATGTTTGAAAAGAGCTTTTCTGAATGAGATTGGACCCTAGAAATATAGGCCAGACATTTAGGTCACGGTTTTTAAAGTCTTATGTCAATCGTTGAGTTGATACAAGTGGATATGTTAGTTTTGCCTAATTTTAATCTCAGTTTTATAAATTGATACTTTTTCCCTGATCAATATTGCTCTGTATAGACTCCTCATATGGCAAGGATCAGTTACTCCGATTGGGTTTACGAAACTATGATCCGACGCCAGTTACCACTCCTGAATGCCGCTATCATCTACATGAAGACAAATATTGAATCGAATTCTCGTAGCTGCTCCCCTGATCGAGGTGAAGGGGATGCTGGTCCTCCTCGCAAGCTTTCCGTGCGTTTGTCGCGTCGTCGAACCAGATCTACTTTTACTGGTGATGATGATCTACCTTTCGAATTGAATCAGGTAGTTTGAGTTCTGCCCAGCGCATACTACTTTTACCTCTTATTCTGTTGTATAGCTTTAAAGTTTCCTATGCACTTTTGACCTATTGACCTATTCTGAACTTTTTACTTTACTTTCCCTAGAGTGACAATAAGGTAAGCACAATATACAAATAATGGATGTGAATTTCTCACCTCACATTTAAACCAGCACGCAACCACCTACGCATCTCCACTTTTGATTGGCGTTGTTACTTCTAATCATCCATACATTGCTCATTTATGTCTAAGTTGATTTCGCTTCACATCCTCTTGATATGCATTGTGTTTGTTCATTCATTTACAATTGACTGTCTAAGTCGTTTACGTGCAAATGGCAATTGTTCACTTTTTGAACATTGCAACGTAACATCTGTTTTCTTGTTATTGATTGGCTTCGGAAATCAGAGTCTATTTTCCTTCGATAAAATAATTGGCCTTGAGAATTTGTTTAAAATGACATAGATTTGTTTGGGATACTACTACTTGTGTTCAACTAAATACACGTCTAATGTGGTGATCCTTCTACGCATAATTATGATTGAATCATCCGGTTGATAACACAGTGATACATAAAATTTCTGATTTTGATCACAAAATTTTGTAGAATCCATATTATCTATATTAGGTATAAATAGTTAACACGCTTTTTACTAAACGTCAACAGTCGTTAATTGCTAAAGGCTTTTTTTGTAAAAAAAGTTTGGCATTTTGTCTTGACATGTAAGGCAAGATACTGATATTTATTAAAGCCATATTTTGTCAAGCCGTACCTCTTGGAATGCCGTGTTAAATTAAACTATTGTCAGGTGGTTATATTTAACTTATAGTTCTTGATGGATAGTTGTTTAAAATGGCAGAATCCCTTTTGATATAAGAACTCTACATCGTGTGCCAAGTTTGATCCTGATGTCAATTTATCTAACTCACTGTCTATGATCCATTTAGGGAATTGGAAATGGCCGCAAGGTAGCACCTACCCTCCTTGAAATTTCCTCCACTTTCGTCGACTCTACTTAGGAAATATATAAAAGGAAAAATCGAACTCATTTTTGCAATATTTGACGATTCTGCGCATCAATCGTTTTTACTTTTTTTATCAATTTAACGAAATTAAATCTACGTAGCACATTATTTACGAATAATTTTCAAGACGTTCCATCAAAATTAGAAATAACGAATGTAATAGATGGCTTTTCATTGTGCATTTTTTCATTTAAAAAGGTCAGAGGTTCTTTTGGTATTCAGCCAATTAGAAATTTGGTTCTCTCTACACCGAGAGTCCTCTGAATGGCCATGGTTGGACCTTTTAAGTAATTTTATCACTTTTGACTTTCCATTTTTGCTCTAAATACATATCTTCTAAAATCGATACTTTATCATTATTATTTTATTTATTTATATCAAATGGCAGGCGTTTTGGTGGTTACCATTAGCCCATTAGTTGACTTCAGGCTTCACAGAGGGAGAGGAGCATCAAAGTGAATAAAGTTGAAAGGGGGGGGGGGAAACAGAAGAGTGTTTCAAAGATATAAAAGAGACAGACACAAAGGTAGAAAAAAATGGTGAGATGAGTACTGTGAAAGTGGTGGCATATGACGTGATGGTAGTTTGAAGTCAGAAGTCAACTGCCGAATAATGGACATTTTTCCGCATGAGTATACGTTGCCCAGGGTGCTCCAAGTGGAGGAAAGTCTATCGGACACTCCTTTTATCAATCTTATTGTTCTTCTAGCTCAATAAGGTAGGAAGAACACTGCGGCCTATATGAGAGAAATGTTTATCCAGAAATTATCTCGTTACACTTTGCCGCCTACAACTCATTAAATATATAAGGGAAGTAGATTTCACTACCAGATCAATCCAATCGCATTGAACTCGCAGTATATCTGAAAGAGGCGTTTTATTATATGACCAGGTGTCATTCTATTTAGTATTCCTAAACAAATCAAAGTAGAGTTAAGCACTTTAACCAAACAGAAGTAAGGTATTTGAAGAGACCTTGACTGATAATATTTACTTTTTTGGAACAGAATATTTCGTTAAAATGGAGTGAAGATAGTGAATCTATTTAGTCTTGAAGTAATCTCATTTGTCGCGTTCTCACAGAGACTATCTAAGCAGGATGAATCAGATGGGAATTGTAGTCAGGCGCCTAAAGTTGACAAGTTAATTTGAAATGGGCTAAGTGATACCCTCCCTAAAACTACTTGATCATCCGAATTTCACCAAAAGTTAACTGACGTCTAACAGCTGCCTGCATGTGGGGTCATCTAGTATATTTGATCTTGTACATCCATGCGCATGCGAAAATTGCCTTTCAATATAATCGAAGATCCCTATGATATGTTCGACGATAAAAGTGGAGATTTCAGCATCGTGGGAAAATTATTGATTAAAATTTCAAGGTTAATGAAACATGATTGATTCGACTATTGGTGTCTTAGTTCTTTGAAATCAGTTTCATTTTAGACAAAATTTAGTCAAGTGGGGAAGTTATTTCTTCGAGTTTTGAGCAATAGAGAATATCAGGCAAACTCTTTTTAGTTAACAAATTAAATTGTGCTAGAGTCATGTAAAATCGATTCAAGTGGACGTCAATAAATTTCAATATTGATGAGACTCAAACGATTTAAGAAACTGCTGGCAAACGCTGTTATATTTAACACCAATTTGAAATGAAAGTTGCACTATTTGCATTATTATTATTATTATTGTTATTATTATTAAAGAGAGTTACTTTTGAATCGCCACTTACAATATTTCCATCTATTTTGATGCGATCCACATCAGCGCATGTGGGGTTTTTTTTGTTTAACACGACAATGCCACTTTCTTTTCCTAGCATACAATTGAGGTATACTTCTCCTATCACCCAGCACCACGAAGCAAGCACTATACGCATCCACCTGCCTTCTGTGCAGTGAGCCCTCATCAGTTTGTGCAGTTGCGGGATTTGAATATCGAAATTCCCACCGAACGAACCGCAGGAACAGGCAGCGTAAAGGAAAAACGCGCATCAATTTACGATGGAGTCCTTCTCGATAAGTCTGCTCGTTCTCGTTTTGTCTCCAATTTGAAGTTCATAATGCCTGCGGCCTCGTCGGCTGCGTCTATCGGTGCCTCGGGTATGGCAATTAAGCCTCTTATTGTGCCGATATTTTGTGCCTCCTCGTATGCATGAGTGTTGCTGAGCCTCAGTTGGAGGAAGGGAGGGGGGGGGGGCGGGGAGTCTGTTTTAAGTTTTTGTCCATTGCACTCATTTCAATTTCTGAGAAAATTAATTACTACCTATTATGTGATCAAGGAAAGTCGGTTTCGTCGATGTCATTGTAAGCTGCTAATGGTCATTAACAGTGAGTACTTCTAAAGTAAAATTTAAAGTAATTGAGTGAGAAGGGCGCTGTAGATCATGTTAGATAATACCGTCTTTCCTTAGTTTATGTGAGAAGTGGTTGGGTAAAGTGAAATGACCTGCCATCATGTTCAAGTAATCGAATAGCAAACATTGGAAATTGTGGATAAACGTTTTATCAGTGATCTAAGATTTAAACCATGAAAATCAAATTTTTGAGCGTGAACCAAACAAAGTATATCTCCTCAAAAGTTACGTTATCCAAACCTTCCAATTACACCTCTTAACGAATTTTGTTCGTCCTAATCCAGCCCTTTTCTCACAATGAAAATTATAAAATTTAACTGCATCACTGTGGCTTATTCGAGCAATTCCATCAAAAGATCCCGAAATATCCCCCCAAGAATTATGAGAGTGAGGTGAGTAGAAGAAACAATTCAAAGATGTGTCAACTTTTGGAAGTTTATTTTCAGTTGCCATGGTAAAAGTGTTTCATGAGTAGAATAATTCATTACTTCGAGTACACAGCCTCCTAGTACACTATTCTTTACCACTAACTCATCTCGTCCAGGTTTGTTAACGCAGCATGAATAGTCTCAGTAAGGAAGAAAGGAAATCATACCATAACGTTTTATTTAATTTAATTCACATCCTTTCTAAAAACCATGAAGTGGCTTTGAAAAGATTCCGCAGTTTTAATCGTAATTTCACAAATAATTTTTGTCTGTAAATTTTGGTATTTGATATTTTAGCTACTTAACCGCGTGGTTATTATCAGATATTAATTCGAAACATATTGGCATTCAATTTTCACTCCCAAATGGGATATTTTTTAAATGATATTCGCAGCATTTTTCTGGTATGGGCTGTCTATTCCTTCATAGTGATGTCTCTTAATTTATTCTTTCAAAAAAAGCGTTCAAATGTTTGTACATTCAAACTACAGCTGAGACCGACAGTTTACTTGCTCACACAATTGCCTAACTCCTGATAATGGAAGATAACATTAAAAAATACTTCCCAATATAAGAGAAGCACCAAGAGCTTGATTAAGCGTGCTCATTCAGAAATGCTTCCGTTTACTGTTGGATTTTTATTTTGTTGGACAAAACATTTATCTATTTAACTTCTTCCTGAATTTTCTCTCGTCCACGCACTCACGCACGCACGCGCACACACACCTTTCTTTCTAGTCAATTTGGCTGAAAGGTTGGCCAGCCAGTAGGAGGGGGCCCAACAATTTTCAAATGCTAAAACCGTCGGTTTGAAAAAAGGTCTGTCCTGAGTTGACGTTGTTTGTTAAAAATCCGCTTCTTCACCATTAAAAGTAGCTAAACAATTTACCTGCAATAAGGACTCTTATAAAGTTCCTTTTCTTTGTGATGCAGTTAACGTGCAATTTAGCGTGAAAAAATTAACGCAGAATTGTCAATTTCACACAAGCATTCATTCAAATGAAAGGGTGTATTTTGCATTCATTTCACTGGATCAGAAGAAACGAAGTTTTGAGTATTTCTGTCATATTTACTATTCGAACTTGTTTTCGCACAATAACGATGACAATTTATGAGAAATTTCCATGTAAAATTTTATTTGTCGGTTAAAATCTTAGTAGCATTAAAAAAGGTATGTGATGTTCAACATAGACCTTTATTAAACACTCGTTAAGGGATAAGAGTATCTCGATGTCGGAAGTGTGACGAAATGCGAACCTTTTGACATTGCAGCCCCCACTCCAGACCTCTCTTTACTCTACTGGAAAGTGCAATTTAGGCATTTTTATGTCTAATTCGTATTCTAATTGTTTTGTGCTAGTGGTACTATTATCGTTATTTCATTGAAAAATATGGAATGTCAAGTGCCATAAATCTACAGATCCTCATACGGAGACTGTTTGATCAGAATCACTGAGGGTCCAGAGACTTATGGCTTAATGTCTGATTATCAATATGAAGAACGGAGATAGCACTCCTATAAGGCTAGGGTTATAAATGTGGATATTTTTACTCTGAGGCCTGTCTAGTCAGTGGTCATGAAGTGATTGTTATGAAGACTATGTCTGACAATTCTGGTCAAAAAGAGAGATGGTGGACTCGGATCAAGCGTCCTGAACACGTCGCCTAATGAGCTTTGAAAAATTATAATTGATGCTTATTAAATGCCATGAAGCCAAACATTTTATTTCACTTCAGTAAAAAAAACATCAAATGTTTTATTTCTTACTTATTGTCATTAGCTGTTCCAATTTTAATCTTTTCTGGTTTGACATAATGTTTAAAGGAAATGTTGCTTTTCGTCTTTACCTGTAGCTGGGAGCAACATCAGCAATAATAATAATATTACAGCAACGACTAGCAACCATCTGACACATCAAGTGGTGACGGTGGACACCGCTGGATGGGTTCGACAACATATTCTCATTCCCTTGGCTCAAAATGAGCCAGGAGCTCTTTCAGAGACGGAACTGTTGATGCAAATGCGTGGTTTCCAGAAGAGCCCCTTCAGGGATGAAGAAGATGGTGGTTTTGCCATACCTCAAATCAGTGTTCCATCAATCGAACCTGAGCCAATTAGTCCAGCACACCTTGAACAAGAGGCTCTTAAATACACACCTACCAGGTATAGTTGTCTGCTTATTTATTTGTTTATTATACCATGTTATAAAGAGGTACGTGGGTGTACGACTTTAATAAGCAGATCGAGGGTGATTTGTTTGTCTATGAGGTTTCGTATTAATTTAGTGAATTTCCTTGCTCAAACTCGAGTTTCTTCCAATTTTAAGGCGCTTGTTGATAGTTCTTTGGCATTTGCTTGAGAAGCAACACCAAAAACCTGTTTTTTACATGTTTAAAGTTGTCAATCTAGTTCAGCAGTATTACGAACATCCGCCATTTATCCATAGACAAGATAGTTTACTCGTTTGAAATCAGAAATAAGAAAGCCAATGATTTTCGATTTTACAATTTTCATGTGCTAACCTTTCGGAGACTAAGAAAGTGGAATAAACCACTTAATTAGAATTTTATCCTGGAAGGATTGGTCCTAGCAAACCCCTCCCCACCTCCCCCCCTATCCCCCTCCCCGCACCACACACTCTTTACCCATTTAATCGTATTCAAGAAATCGAAATCACCAGTTTTATCATTACTACTATTTAATGCTTAATAAAATGGAAGATATTGTTGCCTTAACTTACTTAGTAGTCTGTGTTTACCAACCGAGTGGTCTAAGTGATTACCATACCATTGAATTTCTTTGAATATTTTCTTTACGTAAGACAACTGATTACTGTTTACAGTCAACGGTACTTGTATTCTCTTTTAAAAAATACTGGACACATTGCAAAAACTAAAAGGGCAGATTATTTTGTTCGACATCAACCATGTTTTTTACCAACTTTTGAAAAAAATAGCATTTCCCATTCATTGCGCATTGGAAAATCAGCTGAAATCTCATTAGGCTAATTGCATTAGTACCTGTCACTAAAATACCATCGATACACTTATCTGGCATGTTGAGGTTGCAGTCAGGTCAATGACGGTCAGTGTAGTCAATTTCCATGTATCGGAATGCTGTTATGAAGCTTGTCTTAACCTGTTATCTCCTCTCTTTTAGTACACGTCAACGATCATTGGGTCCACTTTTGTATCCACCCCGTGAACTTACAACAAAAGTGGCCAAATTGAAGCCCACTTCTCCCTCAGCTCAAGTGCATGCTATTTCCACGAACGGTTGCCATCTTTACTCTGCAGGTCGTTGGGACAACCGAATCGCTGTCTATAACACCCAGACAAGTCGTCTAGACACTCTTGTAACCACCCCTCACACTGACATTATCACCGCCATAGCTGTAGACCCAGGCTGTTATCGAAAATCAGCCCAACATGGGTCCGCATCCCAATATCTCATTACTGGCAGTCGTGATGGCACTGTCTGTGTCTGGAATTTCACTCTTTTCTCTGGTAGAATGACAAAACAGGTCCGTGCTGACCGCACTTTCATAGAAATCTTCGAGGCGACTAAGAAACTGGAAACAGAGAGTAGTAAAAGTGCTTTAGCAAACAACGGCTTCGGTAGTAGTTCTATCAAATCGAACCAAACTGATGGCTATCCAACCGACATGCAAGAAGAGATTGTAGCATGCCTTCAACCTGGAATGCCCTTTGATGATAGCACACTAAACTTTGGCTGTGGATGTAAGGTGGCCGATGCGCACACTTCAGGAGGGCGTAAAACTGCAATGTCGAATTCGAATTTCATGTCTGTTCCTCCGACTGAAGTAGCTAAAGTTATTAGATTCTTTCCTGCAGATGAAAGCGGACGACCGATAAGTAATGTCGCCCTCTATCTAGCTCTAGACATAGCAATTTGCGCCTCTAAGGGTTCGAATATCCTCAAAATGTACGCTGTGAAACGAGGGGTTTGGACTCGGCAAGTTGCCCTACCTGACACTGCAAACATCGAGCATCTCCTTATCCACTCTATCTCTTCCTCATTCCTTGTCCAATGGACTATTAAAGGAGACAGAGGTCGTCAATTGCGTCTCTCAAGATTTAATATGAATGGAAGGTGCGTAGCTGAATCGCCAGTATTCCAGGAATACAAAATTCCTCCTCCATCGCCCTCAGCTAATACGCAAGTAACTCAAATGCTGATAGAAACTCTTTCTCCTTCTGCCAATTCAAGAGCAGTTGTCAACCATATTCTCCTCTTATCAACTACATCGGGTCATCTAATTATGCGAGAAGTGGAGTCCTTAACCCAATTGCGTGTTTTTTCTATCGGTGCGCCAATAGTTCATATGAGTATGACCTTGGGTGTATACGGTGGCGGGGTCAATCTGATTCTCTCACTGGCCAATAGCGCCTTTGTTATCGCTTACCCCGGTCTTACGGCACCTCTCAATACTCTTACCTCTATTTCATATGCGTCAGCTGGACGTTCTAATGTCACTGCCACATCAAATGAATCTAGAAGTCGAAAAAGCAATAATTGACTGTGATGAAGAAATTATGTTATCCCTTTCTCATTCCTTCCAACTCCCTTTTCATTGAGTGGTCTACTACACTCTGCTTCTTTTTTTATAATTCTCCACACCTTATTGGAACCCTCCTTTTCTAATATAGAATTTTATATGGCTATCTCAAATTTGATTGGTTAATTCTTCTAATGTCGGCAGGGTAAAGTCAATTGTTCTGTTTGTCTACTGAAATGCCCTCACAATAATAAGTTATCATGGCTTTGGGATATTTTGAAATGTATAATTAGAATATTTGTGTTTATGTGTTGTTACAAACAAGAAAGGGACAAACTTGTTAAAATAACTTTTCAATAGCTAATAGAGAAGATAAATCAATTAATCTTCAATTAGAGCAAGGCAACCGCTCAAATATCTTTGTGCTTCCATTGGCAGTTGTTTTGAATTATGAGGTTACAATCGAGGAGATGGGAAGAACATGGCCCTGAGATTCATATAACAAAAACGTGGAAAATGTCTTACGATGGGTCAAAGTTTGCATTTTCTGAGGTCATTGGAGAAGTCTTCTGGTAAGTCAAGTCGGGGTATTGACAACCCAGATCAGTGTGCTCTAAATAGCGATATTCAGCTAATTTTCTTATTCTCTTCGTTGGTGTGATTTTCATCTGACACCAATTGTGTGAGAAAGGAGAGAGGGGGAGGGGTGATAGTTATTGGAGGGGGGTGGGGAGGGGGGNATTGGAGGGGGGTGGGGAGGGGGGTGGGGGGGGAGGGAATCCAATTCTCTTTCTTGACAAGTGGCAGCATTTCCAGACGCAACAGTCATCAATAACCCCTGTGAAGGTGTTGTCTGCAGCATTGAAATTTTGCGTCAGTTTGTCTATCAATCTACACAAAGCACAGCAATTATTGTTTTCCTTTGCGCGATTCTTTTCTTTTGAATCTCCATTTGTTCAGCAAAGAACCTGTAAAAGTCATTTGCATAGAGGTATTTTCTTAGTTGATAAAGGCTACTCGAAATAAGACTAGCATAAATATAGAAATCGCTCTTTAAAGACAATGTGGAGAAAAAATGATGTACGAATTTTTTTGTCTAGAAACCGGAAGAAAAACTGTTGGCCGGCAGATGATGAACGTGTGTTTTTAAGTGCCAATAAGGAAATATGCTTATGCACAATTAGTAGGTATTTTCCTTTACGAAATTACTATTTTGTTTAGCATTACCCCCCACTTATAATTTCAAGATAACGCTTGTCTGTTACATTTATTAAAGTGGTCTAACACGAGCTACGCCATTTAAATGAGAAGTTTTGCCACCTATCCTCCTAACTTGGATATCGTCTTGATGGTCTCATAATTAGTGCTATTGGTTGGCAGTTTTCCTTATCAATAATTTCCTAACATTCATAGTTCATGTTTACGGTAGAAAATTTGATTTCCATTAGAAAAATATCTGCATTGCGGAATTAGGTGTATTGGAAACTTGTTGAGTGGTTAGTCACTCTACCACAGTGTTTCAATTTTTCTCGTCTTCTCAAGAGAAGGTAAACACAGCCTTAGTTGTTGTTGTTGGCGCTTAATAGACACTGGTGAAATCCAATTTGCGATATAATTTAAATTCTACTATCCGTTCTCTTTGAAGTCACTGTCCGCAGAAGAGATAGTTTTCCAAAATATCTGTGTATTAGAATAAAAATGACTGGGAGGTCTTGCCCTCTTTGTAACTACACAATCAACTGGAACAGGAATGGATAGTGGGTCGAGTTAGGACGAGATGTCCAAAATTGAGGGGAACTAGTGCACGGGAACAAAATTTTCTAATGCAATTAAATTGGGATTAAAGAGACAAGTATGATTTATATTCCCCCCCTCCCTCATTACAAACTTTACTCCCTACTTACACAATTATTTTATACTTTGGTAGAGTAGTTCGATTTATACGGCACCTAGACATTCCGTTTAACGTATTGCCATATAAATTTATTTATTTCAAATGGTAGGCGTTTTGATAGTTGTCAGTAGCACTTTAACTGACTTCGGGCATCATAGAGGAAAATAAACATCAAAGGGAAAAAAGTCAAAAGGGGGGTGGAAACAGAAGAGTGTTTCAAAGATGTAATAGGGACAGACACAAAGGTAGAAAAAAGGTGAGGTGAGTACTGTGAAAGTAATCAGACATGACATACAGTGGGGTCATGGTAGTTTGAAGTGAGAAGTCAACTGCCGGTTTATAGACTTTTTTGCTGTATGAGAATACGTTGCCCAGGGTGCACCAAGTGAAGGTAAGTCCATCGCACACCTCGCATTGCCAGAAAAAGGAAAATAGTAGAGTCCTGAAATAGAAAAGACGATTTTTTGAATGCCGTTGGGAAATCGGGATGTTATTTGGCACAAATTTGTACCTGTATACACAATTGATGATGTAAGATTGTTTGTCATTCTAAATCATGCAATTCCAATGTCAAGTGAATGAAAAATGGAGATCTGAATGAGATATTTGATGCCAATCACAAGTACTCTCAGCGATAAGTAAACTATCGCGGACAAGGTTTTGTTAGTTATACTGGATGTTTCGTCTTATCGAACCCTTTATAAGATTTATTAGGTTTAAAAGCTTATGTTCATCTCTGAAAAAGACAAAAAGTCAATCAATGGTATAATCACAAATCAACAAATAATAATCCGTGATTGTTGCGGACATGAACTCATCTGAAAACCTAAATGTGGCATCCAGGTTTTCGGCGCTGCATTACATGATACACTCCCTTAGAAGCAACGACGGCTTGCTTACGGCTTTGCCAACAAGTGTTTCTGGTTGTAAATTGCTCCATATAGTCCTATTCAAGATCTTCTGGGGGGGGGGGAGGGAAGGGTTACGTAGTTCCCGATACTCGATACCAGAAATCATATCATGAAACGTGAGTCTCCGACGATTTGCAGGTGACAAATTGAGTATAACATGAATTTAAATACAAGAAAGTGCAAAACTTGCTACTCTCAGAATTGTCATATGTCATGACTCTTAGTATCTGGCTCTATTGTGCAATCCGTTTCGATTCACCGTTTCATAGCTTAATGGACCTCCTTTTCCGTGAGAAAAGTGTTGCGGTTCTTGGAGAATGACGTTTTTCGAAGACGATATCCGAAAGGAGCACTAGAAAACGCTTTCCAAAGACGGGATTCGAGATTTAAGCAGATTTTGATATTATGACTCTATAGCTGAAGAGTTTACAGTTCAGGTAATTTCTGACTTCTGGCGAAAGGAGGAACCAACTGAGAACAAGTTAATAGATCACCTCCCTTGTACAAAATCACGGGGTAGATAATGACTTGTCAAAAAAACGATTCCCTAACGCCATACAAATGCGTCGAAAAGTACGACTTCCCATTATTTCCATTTTAAATACATAAAATCAAGTGGCAAATAGAGGTTATTGCAATTGGGAGGAAATTCCTAAAAGAAATGCCAGAAAAACACTTAGAGAGTGGAATAAAGCTTACAAGTAGTATTTGCTGTCTAAAGCAATTTAATTCACAGATTGAGGTGGCATAGCTCAGAGGTTTTAGAAAACTGTGATTGAACATTCAAATAATGCTACTGAAATTGCACTTATCAGGAAGAAAGTTAAAATTTGCGCCCATTTCCTTACAAACTTTCTGCCTTTTGAGCCACCGCTGGCGGGACAATTCCTAATTGAATTAAACTGTTTCTTTAACATGATGTGAATTTCCTTTATAGGGGTGTGCGATAGACTTATCTCCACTTGGTGCACCCTGGGCAACGTATACTCATACGGCAAGAAGTCTACTAACCGACAGTTGACTTCTGACCTCAAACTTCAATGTCCCATCTGTGTGCCATATTCTACCACTTCCACGATACTCATCCTACCATTTCTCTGCCTTCGTGTCTGTCTCTTTACATCTGTAAATCACTCTTCTGTTCCCCTCAACTCGACACTCTGTTACTTTGATGTTTCTTCCCCCTGTGAAGCCCGAAGTCAGCTAAAGGGCTACTTATAACTATCAAAACGCCTGCCATTTAAAATAAATAAATAAATAAATAAATATGCTTTATAGTTGATACCCAAGGCAATGGCCAATCAGTTGGCAAGTTTAAGGCAGGAAAGAATTTTAGCTTTCAAAATAGCCTATCAGTGAAGTATGGCAATGGAAGGGAGGTTTAGAATCCACTTTTAATGAGGCCCAAAATATCAAAAATAAACTAATATTGAATACAACAAGGTGTACATTTACCCATTTTCCTTTTAAGGCGTCATAAAGAACGGCTGCAATAAAGTGAAGCCCTGCCATAGTGGCACTTTTACTCGTCTCATTTTGATCCTTGTAGAGTAGGAAGTTGGGGGTAAAACGTTATTTTAAACTTTCAATGAGCTCATTGAATTTTGCCAATTTGTTGCAATCGCATTGAAAACGAATGCATACATCAATTCAAATTATGATTGAATGAATGGTTTTATGATTAAAGACCTTACGAAATGATCAGAGGTGGAAATATAAATTTCACTTTTCCAATAATGAGGCCTAATCTGTCAGAAGGAACAAAGTATGATAATCTGAAACCATGTGATTGGGTTTCTCATGGAAGTTAGCAGAAAATTTATCAATTTTTTCAGTGAAAAGGGAGCAGATCTCCTTGGATAATCTTATATGTGCTTATGCTATGTGTGGTTAGTTTGTGATGTGTGAGTCTCAAGATTAGAATCTTTTAAATGCGGCGATAAATCAATCTTTCCTTCTCTGCAAGATGTTTGTGCCCAAATCCCAAACTGTGTCAGTTCGAGCCATCTTGATCAAATAAATAAATGATCCAATTCAAATGAATTGCAGCTGTCATGCTGTCAAATAACTTCGCATAAATTAGTTATCTGATGATGTACAATCTGACAATTATTTTTAGAAAAGGATAACGCTATCTTAAGATTTCTGTAGTTCAGTAAATTTGATGGAAGAACGCAGTGGATATGACTGAAGGGCCGTTTTAGTAGTTGATAAGGCGAAACTTTACTCTGTATTTTGGGTAAATTCACTTACAATCGAAATTTATTCTAGAAGATCTAAGTATCAGATAAACGGTTCATCGTAAATTATACAAGTCCACAGAACTGGCTGGTGGCATATTTACAAACTGTTCAACTGCGCATTCGCACTTTGTACAAATCAAGTTAATTAACCGAAATGCCCTTTTTAAACAAATAAATGAGTTCTGGTTTCGAATTTAAGCAAACATTTAGGGCAAAGTTTTTACTCACACATTAGGTTAACTAGATTGATTTTGAGAACTGAGAGTCCATCGGTGACTAGTACTTTAAGTGCTGTTAATGCCAGTGTGGGTATTTCAGTCAAAAGCAATCTTTTATTTTCGCTGTTTTACCTCTAAGGGATGCTGATATAGCGAGGTAAATATAATCATTTTTTAGCAAGAATATGAATAACTCAAATCACCTGGGTCTATTGCACAACTAGTACTCAGGTGGACTTCACATGACAGGAGGGTCGTTGTTAAACATCTGGTTTGGTTTGAGAAAATATTCCTTTCCAGTCTACTTGTTTCTTTTCTCCTCCTTTTTTATAATAGAAATGAAATAGAAGGTGAACCCTAAGTTTCAGAAACAAGCTCATTAAGCAGGCCTCTCTTGACAAATAAGAGATTATTTAATCCTCGCCAACTTAAATAAGGCTCTCCGAAACCGAAAACAGTCGGATGTGCAATAAAACAAGTGTATTTATTATTCCAGATTTCGATGTTCGTGCGTAAAACTCCGTTGTATTGGAAATAAAACTGAGTTTTCTCATTTATGACCCACTGTACGGATAGGCAGCAAAACCTGTGCATTTTAGTCCTAAGCTGACTTCAATACAATACTCGTAATTATTCTATGATTAATGATTTGTTTTAAAATTGAAGTACCGAGTAAATCAATACATCCAATAATCATTTTCAGCTGATAATATGCGAGAAACTGGGCGATAACAAAGCAGGTTACAGATCTTTTCCAAAAGGCAAGGTTAAAAGTGTGCCTATTGTTGTATTTTTCATATTAATTCGACTGAAATTAAGTGAGTGGCTTTAGTGGAACAAATTCTCAAGGAGTGAAAGTACTTTTAAGGCATTGATTGCTTTATTCTAGTATTTATAACAAATGGCAGACGTTTTGATGGTTATCATTTGCCCTTTAGTTGACTTCAGGCTTCACATAGGGGAAGGAACATCAAAGTGAAAAAAGCCGAGAGGGGGGAGGTGGGAGAACAGAAGAGTATTTCAAAGACGAAGGTAGAAAAGGTAGAAAAAAGATGAGGTGAGTACTGTGGAAGTTGTCGAATATGACATACAGTGGGGTGATGGTAGTTTGAAGTCAGAAGTCAACTGCCGGTTTATATACTTTTTGCCGTATGAGTATACGTTGCCCAGGTTGCACCACGTGGAGGTAAGTCCATCGCACACCCCACTTTATTCTAATATAACTATGATTCACTACCCTAAGTCATGTGTCGATAATATTCTTTCTGATGGACCTATTGGAGTTATCCCAATAATAAATAAAATTTTCAACTCACTTAAAGCCTAAATATAGGCATCCCATGTAATTGGACTAAGGTCCATTCCTCGTATTTCTTGATTTTTTCCAATTTCCACTTTCTGCAGAAATTTGGGGGAACATAGATCAAGATAACGATATAATCAGACATTCTTTCTAATCTGATTAAAAGCCAAAAGGAAAAGGTCAAAATCTGTGGAGGAAAAGTTCTGAATACGATTTAGTTCAGTATAGTTCAGTATAGACGCGAGGAAGATGAACAAAAGAAAGGCTTATTTGACAGAAATTAAAAAGTTGATCTGATTGCAATACTAAATTACTACTGGATCGAGTAATTCGTTTGTTTATTAATGTTTTCTAATTTTTTTCGCTAATGCTGACGATTTTCCTAGGATTGCATTCATTTGTTTCCTTGACTAATATTGACCACCGTTAATTGCTATTATGCCAGTATTTTAGGGGCGTCAGATTTCGTGGTGTAAATAAATAAGCCCCTTCTGGCCAAAAAATGATTTCGGTAATTTTTTATCCCCAATGTAGACATGTATTTTTAGCTGTCAGCAAATTGGAACCAATTAACAAGCAAAGCAACATTTTGAGAAAATTATTTTTATTACAAAATGTTTGCATATATATATATATATATATATATATATATATATGCAATTCGTTTAATACACTACAACAATTATGCGCGGAATGATTAATGATGCTCTTATTTAACATCTGGTAAGGTGTATGAAAGAGGGTACCAAATGCCTGCATTTGTAATTTGTGTAAGCGGCGTATCACTCGATTTTCCTACCTCTGGAATGAATAGAACGCTTACTCGGATTGCTCGAGAGATGCCTTTGTAATTCCCTGGTAGGTAATGAAGAATGGAGGAATCTGAGATCGACTAGGATATCGATTTGCGCTCCCTATTTAATTTTTTAACAAAGCCTTAATACCTAAGTATAGCAAAAAAAACAAGCAATTTATTAATAATGCTAACACCCATGGCATTGCAAAAAAGAATGCAAAGCCTAGTCATGCAAAGCAATCCAAGTGACGGAAATTTCGAATGGTTTCTGAAGAGATAGGTGCTTGAAGAGAGAGGCCTGCGAGAAGTGGAAAATGAACTTGGAAATATATCAATAATCTTGTTTTAGTTGAATCTTACCATCATTGTTTTCTGCAAAGTTCCTATAGACGGTGCATAGTTCAATGTACTAGGCACTGATATTCTTAGTTCATAAACTGATATCCAAATCAATGGGCGAGATCGCGTTCAAATCTTTGTAGGTGGGTTGGCTTAACTCCAATCTGGGCTATCTCTTCACGATCCTCCCCCCCCCCTTTCTTGCGTTTTTTTCTTTTTTTAACAAATCTTGTACACAACAAGAACACAAAACCGAGTTCTATTTGAATTTCTCAAAATACTTATTCTCTGTTGATCTAGAAAACCGCTAATGGCCTCATTGACAAACTTTCGAAAATCGTTTCTTTTTCTTCACTACATCCTTAAATTTCGTTAATTAACTTTATATTGCAAATGTCACTTTAAGTTACTAGTCTCAACAGGCGTGATATCGTGAGCATGTCTCCAAATCGATAACTTTTCACACATGAGCTCCGAGGGGTAAGTCTGCTGTAATCGCATCCACTGTATGTACTCTCTCCCCCACCGTAATTCCACAATTTCTGATAATAAATTCTGCTCGAAGTTGCCTTGTCTTCTCTCCATTTATCCGATGTAACGAACTTAACTCTCGAACAAAGGAGAAATAGTGGACAGTGGCACTCTCCGAAATAGCCGACTGGCTAAGAATCGAAGCCGTTGCTGAGTTTAGACTTCGTACCGGTCACGATTGCCTGGCAAAACACCTTCACAGATTGGGAGTATGATCAACCCACATGCCCTCTATGTAACCTACAGGAGGAAATCTGGCGAAGCACCTTCACAGATTAGGAGTATACAATCAAAACACCTTCACAGATTGAGAGTATACACTCAACCCACATACTCTATGTAACCTACAGGAGGAAATGGAGAAGTCCCACCTGTCTATGTGACCTACAGGAGGAAACGGAGAAGACCCACCACCATGTAACCTACAGGAGGAAATGGAGAAGACCCACTTTATTCGATGTCCAGCCCTAAAGACAACGACGGAAAGCCAGAGATACTGGGAAGCAAGAAGACAGCTAATGAACTGCTATTTATGCACCCCCCCCCCCCATGCTGGAAACAGGTGCGAGAATGAGATTTGGTAGTGAAATGATAATGTTTATCAATCCAATATTTAATGACTCTTGTCGTTGTCTTATCACCTACCACGGTGTGCGTAATAGACTTACCTCCACGTGGAGCACCCTGGGTAAAGTATGTTCATACGGCAAAGAATCTATAAACCCCAAGTTGACTTCTGACTTCGAACTACCATAACCCCACTCCATGTCGAATTCCACCACTTCCAAAGTACTCACCTCACCCCACCATTTTTTCTACTTCTATGTCTGTCTGTCTCTTTTACATCTGCCAATCACTATTTCGTTCCTCCTCTCGACTTTTTTTGACAATTTTGACGTTCCACCTCCTCTCTGTGAAGCCCGAATTCAACTAAAGGATTAACGTCAGCTAACACAAAACCTGCCACTTGATATAAATAAATAAACCATTAATTACCAGTTTAAGATTGAATTTAAATTCTGTATTAACTGTAATTATCGGTCTAAAATTATTTATTTGTAGTTGTTATCTCAAGAAAATTAGGCTTTCAATCTACAACAACTAACGTTTATTGTATGCTAAAATACTGATCTATAGAAGACCATTCAATTAACTGAATGACATAGCACTATCAAATGCATATGATTCTTCGCCTTGATTGAGGTGTAGTAATTCTTGCTAGTAGTATCAAAATAAATTTTGATAGTCATGCCAAACCAGGGTAATAAATTAGTTATGCAACGAGAACTAAAGACAGTGAGAATATTTTCTGGGAGTCGTATGGCAGGAATTTAAAGTTATACTAACTTAGATTCCAATTTTTTTTTTAGTGATGGGTCGTCCATTGTTGACCTCGTAACTCGACTTGTGTGGTGCTAAATGTTGTTGACCAGAATGGTGGTTGCTAACAGGAACACCATATCTTGAGGGGATAGGGGTTGAAGAAGGGGAGAGTGGAGGAGAATTAAGGGAGGATTCTCGCACTTTATCCACTGTTACAGCAACAAACTGACGAGCCTGTGAGCATAAGCTCTTCTGGAAAAATAATGGCTTTCACCAAATAGTTCTTCCCATCAAACTGGTGATCATAAGGCAGCTGTCATACCCCATCAAACTCGTTTCCGATTCCCGTGATTAAAATTAGTGGAAGTTTAGTTATGCTATACGCAATGATAATATTAAAATTTATGTTCATTGCTAAATAGAGACAATTTCTCCATCTTTATTAAGTCATCTATATTAATCTTTTCTAGTAACCAAGTTGCAAATTCACATTAAATTAAGTACGATTTATTTTACCCAGTCATTGACAAGATTCTAACCATTCTAATGAATATAAATTAATCTAAATACTACAAAATGAGAACGAGTATAAATACCTCGAAGTCCCTTACTTGGAGTATCGATCTGATAATACTTTTCAGCGTCGCTTTGTTGTCATTTAGGAGGCCACCAAAGTAAGCAACCTTTGCCTACTGAAATGGCTGATGTTACTCGCACTAAAAGGATTTATAAAACCGAGAATATTGGAAGCAAAGAGGGACTACATTTTCAACTACTTTTTGATTCTTTGCTCTATATCAGAAAGGCATTGAGAGTGCCGTTTCTTTTTCAACCTTCCACTTTTCCATCACAAATTATTGTCATTAGAAGCGACTACCTTTTCCTATGGTGCTCATAAAACCGCTAGTAAATTGTAGAATTTTTAATTTGTTGTAATAAATATTTAGTTGTAGCTTATTAAAAGATGACATTCACCGATTTATGGAGAACCACACAGTCAGTGGAAATTATAACTTAGTTTATTATTATGACTAGCAAATTTTGGATTATATTTATTTAAAGTTACAGATAATTAACATTTTAGTCATGTTTGAGTAAGTTTTTTTCTTTTTTCTATCTTAGTTGAATAACACCTTTTGGGTAAAAATTTGCCTCTAAGCTACTTAAATTCTGTCATAAAGCAAAATATAATCTGTTTCCTCAACGCTTATTCATTAATATTTAATATTTTATTTCAAATTTTCATATCTTAAATCCGTGAATTGACTAAATGTCAAGTGCTTAGACATCCAGTGCACACATTGGAAGCACTGCAGAGTCATGATTGGTCAGTGGTGTTACAACCTGCAATCTGATTGGTTTACTGTAAAACCAAATACTATCGTCTTGGCCGCACATTTCCACCTTCAATGCATGAGTTATCTATCAGATACTTGCACGTGCAATGCTTTTTACAATAAAATGGAATATACTTAGTTGAATATACCCAAAGAGAATGCATAAACTATATCTAATATTGATATCTTCCATACTCTTCCAACTTCTGCTTATCGCAGATAGATGCCAAGGCGCAGCCTTCCTTTCTAAGTGGCTGCTAAGCACAGTTGGACATCGACGACAAAATCCTGGATCCCTCTGGCGATGCCCAGCCCTTCCTCGCGATATGACTTACTGTTCCCACGCGGCTGCCTCCTCGGATTCAGTTCAGGAGGCGAATATTTGGATTGCTCTTCTCAGCTCCAGATGCCATCCCCAGACAATGAAGTTTGTCTGTACTGTTTACAATCCCGTGTGCTTGCACTCCCACCAAGTTATGCCCATTCTGCCCTGCCGCGAATTCTGCTACGAGGTGCGAAATTCCTGTATTTCGAGAATGCACCTCTTTGGATTTAAGTGGCCTCAACAGGTCGATTGTGACCGCTTCCCTAGCGAAGAAACCAGTATGTGCATCAGCTCTAAACGTGAATCCGGTAAGTTGTAAATTTGAATTATTTTTTCTAAATTGAAATAATCTACACCCAACTTACATGAATGTCAAAATCTCAGTATCTTGACCGGTTTTTTTGTCATAGCGGCGAAACTGCGCTCAGTGGTGGCAAAAATTATTGGGAACTAGAAATTTTTATTCAATGATATTGGAGAGTTTTGAGGTTTACTTCTCCAAGCTGTAATTTAATTTAGATAAGCCTAGCGGGTAAAATGTTTGCGGTGTATGAGTGCCAATACAGGGGATTCCCTTTAAAACTTCATTTTGCATCTTTATTTAAATAACACCTTGTTGTCGTAAATAAGGCGACTCAGTTAAATGCCTAGTTTTCATCCAGCTTAACAAATAAATTCAAATAATTCAAATTTAAATATGTGATTTTGCTTCAAAATCATGATAATTCCCTTAAAATAGCTCGAGCGTAAACCTTACTTAAATTGACGATGAAATTTATATCCGCTTGCTTAGTTATCAAATTATCTTTTGCCATATCACCCCGTTCACCTAAATAAAGTGTTGGAAATGGTCATTTATGTCAAGAAAACAAAAAGCGAAGTTATGCGTTTTTCACACGCTTAGGGGGTTGTCAAAATCTAGTCAAAGCCTCCCCCCCCTCACCCACTGCTGGCTGTAGCCATTAAGTAAAATTTCAGCATTGCAATAACTAAACGTCTCAAGGCGTCAAATGTTTCAGTGAGTCAGACGAGTTAAATATTAGAACTTTGTATTAATTTGAGATAAAACTACGAAAAGCCAAACTCGCCCTGCAGAATGCTCACTATTATTTAAAGGTTCTTGAAATAACATTTGAAATTGAAAATTATTGGCTTTATATCAAAAGGCAATTACGAATTCGAAGTGGAATGGAATGTCCATTAAGTAATCATTTTGGTTCAACAAAACTATATGTAACCAAAAGTTAATTAGGCTTATTTTTATATTTTATTATTTTTATTTTTATTTTAGTATAATTGAACAGTTTTATAAAATTGATATTTTTGCTCAAATGCCTTCACTTAAAATCAAGATCTTACGAAGGGCATTTTCATTTGCCGAATCCAGTTAGATCACAAATTCAAGTGCAAAATCACAGGGAAAATATTGTCAAAGAATGCTAATACATTTCACTTAAAACATTTTTCAAATTTCATTTGAACCTTTCAGAAATTGATTACATGAAAATATGACAACCAAATCAATAATTGAGACAATTTAAAATCCAAACTATTTTATTTCAAATTTGATATTTATTCTAGAAGGTTCCAGGAAATAAACTTGTACCTTCAAATCTAATTTTTAAGCTTCAATAACTTGATACGAAGCAATACGTTTAGATCGAATTTCCTCATTAATTAAAATGATTGCATTTTCCTTCTTTCTGTGGTGAAGAAATTGTTGAGTTTTTGAAAATAATTTTGTTTTATTGAGCACCGAGGTTTCGCTTAAATATCAGTTATGATAGGCTAATGCTAAGCAAAAATTGCAATTTAACCTTTTAAAAGTCTACTTAAAATATACTTCTTCAAGATTAATTCTGTCAACTGGTTTGACTCTTTAAGTCAAAATGCTCTCAAATGAAAGCTAGACATACAATTTCACCAGTCAGAAATTTTTTCCCAAAATTAATTTTTTTGCTCAAATTTTATCTATTTGTATTCTTTTTTGTTGCACTTTAGTTACCTGCACTCCGTGTTCTCAGGAACCAACGCGAGAGAAAATTATTAAGCAATATTGCAAGGCAGATGTCGGTAAGTATTCATGCAAGATGGCCTCGAATTGATAATTTGATCAAAGTCTACCTTTACTGTGTACCACTTGACGCTAATTGGAGGGAGAGGCGGGGGGGGGGGGGGGGGCGAGAAATTAGAAGGTCGGGCCGAAAGCAAATTATATGGCAACCATTTATTTTGGTCTGCCTTTACCTTCTTGGAAATTCGCTCACTTTCGAGACAAGCTGCACTCCGATTCTTGCTCCATCGACTGGACCTGCATAACTTGCACACGACCTCAAAGCATCTAATTACCGGGTTTTTAATAAGATGCAGTTCTATTGTTCGTTTTATAGCTCACTTTAATGTAGTTCTTAATCTAATAATATTCACAGAGATTAGACGAACTCTTTTAAATATTTGGATAGCAGTGGAGGTTGAAAAGGTTGCGAAGATGTCCGAATGAATATAGACGCATAAGAAATGTCAAATAGTTCGAGAGAATAGCACTTCCACATATTGACCATATTTGTCTAACTGGTCTAACATCCAACTCCTCTTATGAAATTTTCCAACCCATGTCCAAACTATACTTCAGTACTTTCTCTCTCTCTACTTAAACAAAGTTCAATATCCATTTATGTGAAACATTTTACTATTTTTTAATCATATTGAGTTATTTATTTCAACAATTTTAGAAGTTGAATTCACATTATCCTATTGGTTCGTTCGCACTTCTCTGAATTAATGCTACCAATCTAGTGGCAATTAATTGAAATTACAATATCCTATTTGTTCACTGTTGCACCCAAACGTAGCAGCGTTCAGAGATGTCTAGCTGCCACAATAATTAATCGAGTTGCCTAATCAAAAGGGTTTTCCTGAAACCCTCTCGAATATTAGCCAACAGCAGTTTGAATAGCTTAATAGGTAGAAAATACAGGAAAATATAACAATGGACATGGTGATGATAATGATATTTTTCGAAAAAAATAGAGAAAATCCTCTAGGCACAAACTAAATGAATGAGCCATTGTTGGTAAGCAGTTTTGTAAAGTGGTTTTTTGTTACTGAGGAAACATGCCTAAGAATAGCGTTTTCATTATGGAAATAGCAAATGGCAGGATTAGATGTGATAGGTAAGGAAAATACTAAGCAATCAAAGCTAGGAATTCATTCTTAGAATTCGCCATGCGAAAGAGATGAAGGTGAATAAAATCCCGCTCGCTATTACATATCAAAACAAAAGATTCGGTCAAAAACACAGACGCATTTCGATAGGAGAGAAAACAACTGACGCTGTCTAAGACAGACTGTCAGCACCGAGGCCTTTCATTTGCCGTCGGCAACATTTGAAGTGTGAAATGAATTTAATAGATAACTCACAGGCCCCATTAATGTCTCTCCTGTTTGCTCCATCGAGGAAAGGCCCACAAAAATTGACTGACAGCGGTCTTCTTTGAATTTGAATGTTCAATAGTCCCGACTAAGCGTTCGCATTTACCACCAGTGTCGCGTTTGACGATTTCACATGCATGCATTATAGACGAAAAGTGCTTCTAATGGAAAATGACATCGGGAAAAATAAAACAGGAAAAAACGAGACGTTAAAAATTACATCTCCATCCAACACTGGTTGTAAATGACTTCTGCATTTTTGAATAAAGTGAGATATGATAGCTTGAAATTTGATTATCTATGTTCTCAGATATCATGGTAAGATGATCAGTTAGAGAGACCAATAGATACAAGGTGAGAACCCAGGAAACGATAAATTGTATTGGACGTGCCTTTGCGTATGTGCACTTCGATTTTGATGCAAAAAGTCATTCAACAGCTGAGTTAAGGTAGGTATTGCAACAGCCAGAGTTGAGTTGTCGATTGTGGTGAATGTAAGTATTAACGCAAGTTATCCAACCAATGGTGAGGGCAAGAAATGGATACTTGAAATTATTTGAACCTAAGCTGTTCAATACTAACCGATTATGAAAAACACGAATGTATTCACTCACCTCCACTAACAGACGTGAACCGAGCAAAACGGGATGAATCATTCAGGTAAAGTTTCCGGAAATGGGATGATTTAATAGGGAGAATTTACAAAAAAAAACTATAAGGGCACAACAAAAAACATGGAATCCACCTGTATAAATGAAGAAACTGCCAAATGCTAAATCCTTAAAGAAGTCATATAGACCACTAGGCATGCATCTGGTATTGCTATAGTCACCACTATTCCACTGTATATTGCTCATATCGTTTGAAGTTATAAATTATTGCCAGCTGAATGATGCAAAAGAGTTAGGCTTCAATCAAACTACAATATATTTCGTTCCTAATTTCCTGGTAAATACGCTAAATCATATCATCGGGTTCTGGTATGGTCAATAATTTACCGTCTGATCTGGGGATTCATATTTTGATGGCTTATCCTAGTGAGGTGTGGGAAGTAGAAAGCGAAGTCATATTTAAGCCCCTCTCTACCAACTCCGGAGGTTGAATTACAATAGTGTAGCGAAAGCAAAAAAACGGAAATAAGAAATACAAAAAGAAGAACCACCATCGTATGCACTCTGAATAAGGGTTGGGACATGTCTGCCTTTTTCTTCTGCGGAACATGAAAATTGCGCTTTCCTACTATGGCAAATAGCCTTCTGCTTTTTTTCCGCCCAAATATGCCATACTCTGTCTCCGCTCGTTTACATAGATTTATTGTTACCTTCAGGACTGATCCTTAACAATAATTCATTTTCAGTGCACTAAAATGTTTACTTTGACTGTCGCTAAATAAGCGAAATGCATGAGTTATGACAATAAAACATATGTGCCTAAACACTAATGACAAAATAGCCCAATTGAAGGTTTCTCTGTGGGAATTATGCATTCATCTGCTCATGTGTCAATTTTAGTCGTAAAAAGCCAGATATCCGGAGTGACGACATACGGAAATGCTTCCAGCCTTCTGGTCAGCTTAGATCGAATATCTGAGCAGCTTTTACCGCAACCACCGTTTCCTACACCAGGGAATCAAATCAAGCTCAACAATGACTTCATCCCTTCTCCCGGTTTTGTGGATACCAATGATGATCGCTTGCTCTTGATGAGTCAGGCCAGACGTTTGGATCGTGATTTCGATCTCAAAAAACTGCCTCTTAGTGAGATCATACCTCAGGCGGATCAACCAACGGACTCGGCTGCTGCAATCAAACCACATCAGCTCGGGGTTACATCGGAAGCATCCAAGACTGAGAGAAGGCAAGCCACACTAAACACTAGATATTTGACTGTATTCCAAAACCAATGTCTGAAAGTGAATTTTGGGTAAATTTTAGAAGAGAAAGACGGGAAAAACGACTTCAAAACAGAGCTGGGGGGAGGCGTCGACGTGATAGGCGATCCTCATACACCCCGGTCGTTTCATTTGAACTAGAAGGCTCCTTGAAACAAAGCTTGCTCTTGGAATGTGCTGGGTGTGCTTTACAACTTCCAACCTCACCTATGGCTCCAAATTCTGCCGCTCGTTGGTTGGTTATGGCCAAGAAGTTGAATAGAACAGGGTCAAATCTCACCTATCCCGTTCCTTCATTACAGGTAAAAAAGTTAATGAGTTTGCAGGCACTGATAAAGTCTACCAATTTCAGCTGGTTTAGATTAAGTATTCACTTCTTTTCAGCATCTCTTGAGACAAAATTCAAGTATTTATTACATTCAAGATAGACATGAAAATCTGCAACGATTTATCGGTTCGTGTGAGATCATCCCATAATCTTCGATCCACCTTCACTGAGATATTAATTATTGATTTTAACCTTTTACGGAAGTTAGAATATTTGTTTAAAAAGAAACCATTAACTCTTATTGATATCAAGATATTTCATTAGATATAGTTTTAATAGGAAATTATGAGATCGTTTAGAACCTGCCTCCTTAGTGAATTTGAGCACAACAGTAATACATTAAGATCTGGATCTGGTTAGTTCTTAGTAGAACTCAACACGAGCTCGACATATGAAGAAGCACTTCAATAGATGAGAATGGAATGAATGTATATGAAGACCTTAAGTTAACTATACTATTCAGTCTTATTACAATGGATTTATTTTGGTTTCAAACTTCACACACAAGTCTTCTCTATGCCTCAGCAATCTCTCTGTGACTAAGTACCCTGGTATAAAATTATGTTTGTTATACTGGTGTTTGTCCCTGGTGCAGAGCTTAGCCATTAAAGTACAATTTTGACTGAGCTGGCCTCACAGCGATCATTGATTTTTAGTTTGTTGAAGGGTCTCTGCGCTCAAGACCGCACGTGCCCCATAAATCGCTCAGCAGCGCAGCCTATTTACTCGGGCGTGTGGGTGTGTGTGTGTGTGTGTGGAATTTATTTGTTCAACCATTTTAAGTGTCGCGGTCTCCACAGAACTATTGGCGTAGATAACATCAAATTATTTCTGTTATTAAAATCATTGCCGATTTTAG
>UZAE01012281.1:0-48357 GCA_900617975.1 Rodentolepis nana
AACCATCAAAACGCCTGCCATTTGATATAAATAAATAATATCTGATATCCCCGTTCCTATTATCTAATGCGCTCTCAACCACTCAAGGTATTTACAAGGACGAGACACCACCACTTCGAATCCTCAGTAACTTCCATCAGCAATCATTTAACCACGTTAGCCTTCTCATATTCTCGAATCTAGATGACTCTCGTTAGAGATAAGACGAAATTTAGAAGCCAGCAGAAATAGACAAGACCATTCACGCGTAAATAGGAAGAGGGACTGTGCCAACGACTTAATAAAGGCAAAATTTCTTACTCTCTTACTGAAGGAGAGAAGAAAGCGAGATAACGCACCTGCAAGTGAAGGTCAAAGAGATCTTCGGGGGATATTTTGGCCTCTCTGGCGAAGCTCTCTCTGCAATGGTAGCAGGGAGAAGTGAGGTAGTTGGGAAGATCGGTTCGGTGGAGATAGTCGTGTCGATCACAAAGGGCACACGTGGCGTTCTCAGGGGCCAGACAACCGACATCCAGCATTTCCACAGAGCTTGCTCCCACATTGCCACCTGTTATACTCACAGAGGCACTGCGTTCACTAGCGAGACTCACACTATTAGTAGCGTTGGTTGCCGTTGTGGACTTGAGGGGATTGGTGGGTACAACCGTCTGCATGGGGGGTGACGCGACGCTGGATCCGTAGGTAGGCATCATACCTGTGGGAATGTCTGCACATGTCGTGGTGGATGGGGGTGCCACTGAGGATGAGGCCTGAGGAGGCATTACAATGTTTGATGAAGGATCTCCATTCATCTGAATCATCTGTGTGTTAATGAGATCTAAAAAAAGGAACAGTAAATAAGTATACACCAAACACCCAGTATATGGCTGTTACAAAACACAAAGCATATAAAAGAGCTAATACACTTAGAAAATATTTAAATCCTGATTGCACAATCCATACAACCTGTCAATATTCAAAAATTTTCCAAAGCTATGTCGTCATTAATATAAACAACCTCACCCATTGAAATAACCAGCTGCTTCAGCTCCTCGGGACTAAATAAAGAAGACTTGTAGCCGAAATAATTGCGTTAATTAGTTGATTCATGAGTTGAGTATGACAGAAAGGTATGGTAGACAACAAATTAGTAAAAAGACAACGAGGTCCCAGCAGCAGAAAATTGTAAAAAAAACAATATCAAAGGTAAGAATTCTATGAAGAGCATTGAGAATGTTCAACTCTGCTCCATTAAGTAGATGAAATTAGACGATAGGAAGGGGAAGGAGAGTTTAAAATATGGAACTTAACGCTGATCATTCAGAAAATAGTCACTTGGGATAAACTACATAGATTTGTACGCTGTTTCTTTCATTTTAAATTTGATGGCATGTATTGTCATGCATTTTCATAAACATACACACCCTTCCCCATCCTAACTAATAGAACCAAGTTGCGATTCCGGGAACATACTGGACGGAAACAAATATCGTAAAGCCTGGCTCAGTGGAAAATTCGCTAGAAAGATGATTAAACACAGACAAAGTTTTGTACATGTCCAGATTTGGCCGTTTGCCATTGTCTCGTGTTATAACAGCCCAATCTTACTCATAAACCACAGGTCAAGAATGCCGTAAGATTAAAGAAGACCACTATAAGTCGTATTTGAAATTATATTCAGTACAAACTCCATCTGTTTGTTGTTTTTCATCAAAGTGATTCAATGAAACAACTTAAAAAAGCCCACGCAGGGTTGGCGTGTTCGAATGACTCATAAGAGCATAGTTTCAGGTCAAGTGCATTTGATAGCAGTGAGAGCGAATCAAACAGATGCAAAAAGCACGATTTGTGAACTCCAATCGATGCCGATTTCACCTATTCCAAATCCTCCCATTTCTACGAAGAGAGAAATACAATGAATGCTACTGAAGATCAGTTCATCACCTCCCCAATCTCCCAATAAGATGTCAGCAAATTAGGCTTTAAAAACCGATCGTACTAAATTAACTGTTCTCCCTTATGAGAAGCAAATATGTAAATAGAACAAAATCAGTTTGCACACTTGAGCTATTATATAAGAAATTGAGTAAATCACTATACCCATTTCTAAAAAGTAATACAAAAGTCATTTATCCATAGGAAGATCCCACAAATCACGCAAATGCGTACTTACAATCAGAGGGCTTAGGAAAATTGTTTCCAGTAGTCATCGATCTTTTTCTATAAAGAGCAGTTAGAAGACCAATCTGGGGATGAATAGATACTCATCAATATTATCGGAGCGGTTCAGAATTAACTTAGTGAGGCCTAGCTTATGCTTGATAGTTAGACTAAGAAGTTAATTAAGGGCCACATGTTACTTAAGTCCAATAAATATTATCAGTAGGCTTATTCTGCTAAACTGCGTGAAAATCGTTTCATTTATAGCAACACATTGGACTGTTAAAAAGAGCGCACTACGTAAATGAACGATAATCAATCAATCATCATCATCATCATCACCAGAGTCCAAATATATCAAATATATTTGCAACTATGAATGGGGTGGGGATTCACAACGACCTCTATCGATAATTTCATAGAAATCAGCATTGGAACCACGCCCTTCAGTGCGTGAAAGTGCAAAAAAAGGCGAATTCAAGCGTCTTTCACAAAAATATAAATAAAACGCATAAGAAGACTCATGAAACGAACTTTAAAAGCGATCTTGATTACGTCAGAATAAGCTTAGAGCGTGATAGGACGGAAATACTCCGAGGAATTCCTGGCTTTATGTCCTTCCCAGGCCACAGGAAATTGACTTATTTTTAAAGTTCTTAGAAGCAACCGCAAGATGGCAGTAATGAAATAATCACGGTGAGGTACAATTAGCATCAATTTGATATTGTGCGCAGACTACTTTTGCCTCCTCTCGTATTACACGAAAGCACTATTTTAGGAATAAGCTTTAGTTATCAGCAGCAAACGAGCCACTTAAAAATGGCCCATGACTGGAAACCGCTGAGGCAATAAGCAACAAAAAACATTATCCAGATGGCAACATGTCAGTGTCAGTAGCCATTCCATATCGATATGCAAGACTATAGAAGCTAGGACCACATAGAAACGTAATTGACCGAGAGTAGTTAACACCATCTAGGGTGTGCAATAGACTTACCTCCACGTGGTGCACCCTGGGCAACGTATACTCATACGGCAAAAAAGTCTATTAACCGGCAGTTGACCTCTGACTTCAAACTACCATGGCCGACTGCTTGCCATATTCGACCCCTTTCACAGTACATATCTTACCTTTTTCTCTACCTTTGTGTCTGTCTGCCTTTTTTACATCTGTGAATCGCTCTTCTGTACCCCTCCTTCTCTCGACTTTCTTCCACTTTGATGAACCTTCCCTCTGTGAAGCCTGAAGTCAGCTAAAGGGCTAATGATAGCTATCAAAACGCCTGCCATTTGGAATAAATAAATAAATAAATAAATGATAAGGACTTAGCTCCAATATTGCGTTGAAAATTTAATTTTCATCACGACTCATTCCAATGCTTTCACAACCACCATTAGATGCATGCAAATGATAGTGAAAATCAACTGATTCTAGGCTGCCGGATTTTCGTGCTATCTACTTCCTTAACAAAATACTCAAAATCCACAGATAATTTTCAAAGCAAGCCACAAGCCTGATATAAGAGAGACATTCCGGATTATGGGATGAGGGACACTATTGTGGAACATTCTGCTCTCCTTTCTTTAATAGCGTTAAACTGTAGGTTCCGGAGAAATCAGCACTAGCCATTTCTGCGCACGATCCTAGATGAACAACGCTGTGATTCATAAATTTATATAATCCCATGTCTAATTGAAGCACATCAATATTTCAACATTTAGTTTAAGTGCACCAAGGTAGACTTGGAACTAGAATTTCATATTCTTATGAATAAGAAACTCAGAAACAAATATTGAAATTCAAACTTTGAGAAAAAGCGTCCTACTGCCCAATTCGCATATTGGAATTATTAATGAAACTTGGAGGTTGAAACACTTACCTTCAAGTTCATGTGGGCGAGAATCGGGTGCAAGGCAGGAGGGTGAGAAGGAGGTGAGGCAGGCGTCGGAAGCTGCTGTCATAGCACCAGAAGGAAGCAGAGTTGGCACCGCAGCTGCATCCAAGGTCATAGGGAGAGAGGGACCCGTTGAAGTATATACTGTCGACTGCCCCAGGGAAGTCAAGCCGTTGGTAGCAACGGAAGAAGGAAGATGGTGTGAAGTTAAGGGTGGCTAAAATACAAAAGATAGAATGAGATTACATTATAATTTGCTTCTACTTAAATGTTTTCTTTTAATCAGGAGGTAAACTGAAGGATTTAATATGTCCTTTTCGATGAACCATCCCTTTCAGCACTTGGATTTTAATAATAATAATCAAACACCTTCAAGTAAATGTATGTACTCTAAAGGTAGACTGGAAATTTGCAATTTCCTTTGGAAACGCTTGTATTAAAAATTGGTAATTAATCTCTGAAAGCGTCGAAATTCAAAAACGCCCATGCACAACAGAGATAGTGTTGGCTATGAACATTGTAAAGCTAGAATTTCCCTTCGCTGCACAGCAGAAAGCATGCAATTACAGCGAGACACGAGAACCAGAAGAAATCTTTAAAGCATTTAATAGGGGACTCAGAATAAAACATCATGAACCTGGTCTAACAATCTTGAAATTGCCACAATTGATTACGTGATTGTTTATATGTCCACAATGAGTGATCCAGCGGTCGGCTATGTGTAATAAAGATCCATGGCCAAGATACAGCAGAGTGGAAGAGAGACCTTGAATGATTGTGGATGACAGTGAGAACTAAAATTCAATCAAGGTGGTAAAAGATTACTGAAGCCGCCAGGTTCGTTCATTTATAGTGATTAAAATAAATAGACCAGTAGCTCCATTGCAGTTCCCATAGATTCAAGATGAGCTTAGGTCATGCAAAATCAAATAAAAACACTTGGGAGGATTCGAAAATTAAAAATTTTAAAGTTGCAGATAGAGCTTGAACTACTAATAACACTACAGAATTTAATAAGATTGAGAATTAATATTTAACTCTATGACTCACAGAGTACAATATGTGAACTAGTCTATGATTATTTGCAGTATCAGCACAAATCTCGCTCTTCTGAACACCAGCAAGAGCAGAAAGCACCGGGGAATTGATCAATCCACATGCAACAATATATACAAATTTGGAGGAAATTACTCACAAATTCACATTTCTTTTTTTAGACTAAACTAACACCAAAAGATTAGTTCAGGGATAAAATGTCCCGAATGTACGTGAAATTCTACCCACTATACAACAATTAAAAATCCTGACAGCTGGGAAATCGAAACGAAAGGGCATATGTCAACTTGAAAAAAAAACTGCACCAGGTGAATCAATATTGAAGATATGGCATATTCTTACCTCCTCGTGGTGCACTCTGGGCAACGTATACTCATATGGCAAAAAAGTCTACGCACCGGCAGTTGACATCAAATTGCCATGACCCGACTGTATGTCATACTCGAACACCACCACAGTACTCACCTTACCATTTTCTCTACCCTTGTGTTTGTCTCTTTTACATCGGTGAATCACTCTTCTGTCCCCCCCCCCCCCCCCCCACGTCGTCGTATGTGTAATTTGCATAATATTCACACCGAGGAATGGCAAGTTTTACGTGGCTAACTTAAAAAGTCAACTAAAGAGGGGACTAAGATGTTAATAGGAGAGACGTCGTTTTTCCGACAGTTATAGGAAACATTTGCATATATGCTATTAATGTTGAACTTGTTCATTGTGGTCGATACTGACTCAAGGAGAATTGAAAGTACTTGGTGAAAATGTACTTAAAAAAAGACTAAAACGGGATTTTAAGACAAGCGAGAGCATAGATCAATGCGCTACCTCAATGCCACCGCGTGTTGTGGAGGGAATGGCACCATGGGCATCCAACTGCTGACAAGCATGAGCCATGAGTTGCTGAGCCTGTTGATGGAAGTGTAGAGTCACCAATTTGGAGTAGAGCTCCTGTGCATAGATGCCTCCATTGCCCTCTGTCGAAAAGCTACACATAAGAGGAGAAGGAAGAGCTTACATATTAACATGGCAAGACAGCAGGTGGGAGAGATAAAGCGGAATGATCAAAAGGCAAGCAAAAGTTGACACTTGGATGGAAGTTTGAAATAGGGGAATGAAATATGCAGCGTACCAAGGGAAAAGCAGCTCTCCCTCAATCAGAGGAATATTGTGTCTTGCCATTGCAAGGAGTCGAACAAGGATGATTCGGTCGTTGCTGCTCAAGCACTTGGAGCCCTCGAAGAGATCCGCAATCCTATCGTAGTCGTGCCACTCATTTTCCAGCACTTGAAGGTATGCCTGAAATGGAAATAAAGTGGAATTCTAAATAAAGTATATTCAAGTGTAGTACCTTGGGAATTATTATTCGATTCAACCCAACTTGGCTCAATGCCAATTTCATAAAGCTTTTATGAGCTAATAAGCATGAACTACAAAATTTGACTTCTCAATGCAACAAAAAATCCGAAATTTGTCGACAGATTTTAAATATCAGTGCAAGAAGTTTTACAAACTATCAGTGAGTGGATATTGAGTCACCAGATCTTAGTAAAGTAGGTCTTGAAGCAATAATATTTTAGAGAAAGTTTTAACTATGAAGTTTACACGAAAACGTCTAGTGAGGCTGCTGTACATAAGAAAGCACTAAGGTAAGATCATTAGGTCGAATAAGGACACATAAGAAGAGAGATCAGTTCGTTCTGATCACGGCCATAGGAATTAAAGTTCTCGAAAATGAAGTGTGCTCAAAGTTAAAAGGAAATCAGGAGAATCCAATTTCATTTGAGGAAGTTAGAGCCCATCCAGACCTATCCTTCGTTTTCATTGTCTCACCTTGCAGAGAGAAAATCTGGGTTACAAGTCTTCAAACTATTTCGTAGCTACTCTTCCCCACTTAGACCATAAAATAACTATCTACTGGACCAAGGCGTCTGCCCATTGGCAGATCATCTTTAAGGTTGTGTTGGCCGAATCCCAAGTGCCCTCCTGGCACATTTTATAAGCAAAAAAGCTCGATTTCATAAATTCAACTTTCGAACTTACTCTTGAAGAAGCCTATTTTAAGTTCGAAGACGCTAAATGTACGCAAATAGAAAATAAGAAGAAAATTTATCCATTTTTCATGCGTATAAATTAAGAAAGATAGCAATTAATGCTATTAGATGACAAATTGCTGAATACAGGTCCTTTCACACATTAATCACGCAATGGTCAGGTGACAGAGAGAGGGTTTCCGTTTCTAATGAAAGGTATGACCATACGTATTGCTACCATGGTCAAAAAGGAAGAATCTGAATACATTAGAAGGAAATTAGTCTTGGATCGTGGCTTTTTGTGGTGAAATAATTTATGCAAGAAAGGTATCACTTGTGAAATATTAATTTGCAATTTCATTTCATGACTTACTGCGTCTCTCCATTTCTCAGTGATCACTCATTATCAGTGTCACTGATGGCATGTTATTTATGTCATAAAGTCGACACTTCCCAGCAATTCCACCAATTACTTTTAAGTAAAATTACATACTCTATCCATCGTTAGGTATGGCTGCTTAGTTATTTAGCAACCATAGGACCTCAAACTGACTAAGCAGAAATGTAAAAGTATAGTACTAGTAGTAGTAACGCACTTCTCGTTTAAGCCTTTCTTCAACGAACCACATTTGCACGTAGACTTGCCACCGGCCTGTTCCAATGTAAGCGTATTGACAGTGGGTGAAGAGAGCGGGCGTTGTGGGTGCCTGCGTGGGAGGAGCCACATGGACAACCTGTGGGACTCCAACAAAACACCTCTCGCCTCCCCCAGCCCCCTTTCCATCGTCATCCTCATTCTCATAATCGTCTGTATCCGAATCGTTTTGTCCGTCGTCTGTTGAAAGCTCAGCATCTGACAGGTCATCGTATTCGGCAATGTGGTCGGCAGTACTGTTGGTGGCTACCACTGCGGTGGCGATATTGCCGATCGCAGAGGCCAAGGAGATGGCTGCACCCTGAGTCAATGTGGAAACTATACTGGCATGGGGAGTGTGTGGCACATTCTGTGATGGTGAAGCACGGATAATACGGCCCTGAGAGAAGAAAGGAGACATTCAGGTCACTATTGATATGCCTTAAAACAAAGTCTGTCAATATATTGCATTAACGCTTTCATTACATGTACCACCAGGCCAATAATAGCGGTCCACTTGGCTTACTAATAAGAGACTAAGCAGCGAGATTATCAATGTCTCAAAGCAAATAATAATACTTTGAGCATTAATATTATTTGCCTTGAAACCTCCATTCAGTTGGCGGGCATAGCGGCAACCAATTGTGAAGCCTTAGCACGTAGTTCAAAATACTCCATTTGGCTTAAAGATCAATTGGGTTTCGGGAAAAGTTAAAGCAATTGCAGACCACTACTGTGCAAGTTAATAAAAGTATTCAAACAAGCAAAAATCAAATATTTATTCGAAGGCCGATTCCAATTATGCAGTCTCAAGGGATTGATAAGTTCATAGCCTTGTCACAGATGTTGTATTGATAAATAAACATCACGACTAGAATGAGTGAATATGGCAACTTAGGCGTACAGTCGACAGAATTCTTCTAAAAATTCTTAAGAGAAAATGAGTAGAAAAGAATAATAAAATAAGTAAGACATAAATTGGGATACATTGCGAATTAAAGAAGGAGGGCTAAATAGACTCAACAGAGCTTGTGAGTTCTACGAAGACTAGAGAGATAGCGAATAGAGCACTAACATCTTGCCAACACGAAAACGTACTTACTGACTCCTAACCTGTCCTAAAAGTCACATAATAAATTTGTATTACGAATTATTCACAGGATGCGAAAAAGTAGACTTTACGCCAGTTACTACAATTCGACTTCCAAGCCACGTCCCAGCTTACCTAACCTAATTCCTCGCGAAAGCCGAACTTGTGATTTTGGAAATCCTCTCAGGCCGTGTAAGGAGATTGGTCGTAGGCTATAACATTGTACCTACCTTCTAACAAAGGAGTCTACTCCTCCAAATTGAATATATTGGAAGAAATATATGCAAGAAGATGCGACGTATTGCGACAGACAAGTAAACAATTAACAGTTAAAGTCAAATGAGCAAAGCCGATACCGGTTGGCCAAGGTAAATTTGACTGTCTCACCAAAAGAACGAAAAAGAGGCTATAAAAGCCTCAAAGCACAACGTTTTCAAAGTGTCTTACAAAAGTAGCCAAAATCACCGTCTGTTACAGCCCCAATCCACTTCCCTGCGGCGTGACAAAGGGACGAATTCTGTTACTTAAAACGCAACCTATTAGTGACAATTCGAGTTATCCAAGTCCTAACTACAGTGAACAGGAAATCTCAAGCAAACATCAAACTTTAGATTAAGGTCGTCTTTAAAAATGCAATGGCAAAAAAATCGCCAGTGGGAGCAACTTCAGCGTCCACGACTTGAGGAGTGTACTTTGGACTGTATCGCTTAATCGACGCGCTACGCATATTTTTTCATCGGAAACGAATCAAGCAGTTTGTGCAGCAACGCGACGTTGCACCTCGTTCAGAGGTTTCTTCATCACTTTCTGGATATTTTCGTAACCCTTTACTGAGGAAAATTGACCTCTATAAAGCGTACGTAGGCCCGTCGTAGTGAAACCCTAAGATGAGTACAGGATTTATGGAAGATGCTAAAGCATTCAAGTAAACGTGGCGAAAAAGCCCGAATTTCGAGGAAATCCGATTGTGAGATCAGATTGTCTGTCAGGTTACTTCCTTCTAATCACATCAACCTAACAGTCTCCGTTGTAATTCACTCGTATATGACGGATTCCTTTCGCAGTTATTCCAGAACCATATTCATCGCTGTTCTGCAATAACTTCGAGTTGTTCTCTGCATTATCGAACACTAAACTGTTACTGTTTGCGTCAACTCTTTACATATGAACAAGTTTAAATTGGCATTCAAATTAATGACTTGTTAAGAGAAAGATACTGCAATTTAACCACTAAATGAGGTGGGAGACTTACTTGAAACGTGGGCAGCTTGGGAACGGCAGCGATTCCTAAAGAATAAAAACATAGTGAAATATTTCTGTGATAAAAATAGAAAGTTCACACCAAGGAAATGGGGATTTAAAGCCATACGGCACAAAATCCAAACTCATGGGTCTTTTCAAAGTAACATCGGTATTCAAACACGAGGATTATGCATAAGTAAATAAAACTCGGCAGATGCGAATTCGGTCACCTACTGAATGATAAAACGCAACAAGGCATAGCATAACGCAAGAGTACGCAGTTCTCCGGATTGGCAAATGACTCATCGTAGTTAATGAAAAAAGACAGCGTCCAAAGTAAGTGGTCTTAATCACAAAAAGCCAGGGGCTGAGAGGATAACACACAAGTCCCTTAAAGTGTGTGATGGGTGAGAGGGGGGGGGTCATAAAAGAGGATAATGTCGCTATGGCACATCACACAGTCGCCTTTAGTTGAAATCGGGAGAACTGAGTTATCAATATCTTCAAAAGGGGCCGAATTCACACTGTGACTTTGTAAAGATCAAATTTCATCATCTGACTCCCAGGTTCATGAATGAGATTGAATACACTGTGTTTATGAAAGTATCTTCCTGATAGACCAAACAGATTGCTAACATTCTAATCAATAAATCGTACTATGGATAGACAAACGCATTTAAGAAAATAAAAATCGTCTACGCTGCAATAGGTCCTCCTACTAAGATAAAAATCACTGGTAGAAGATAAGGGGTTAGTTTGGAAAAACAAAACCTTCCAAGGAGATTACGGAGTGTTAGAAACATCAGATTTGGGTGGAGAGTAAATGGGGAAGAGAAATAATCTAATGCAATAATAAAAGGGCATTGTATGAACCCCCATTGACGAGAATTATTACGTTGGGCCATCTATATTAATGGAAGTGTGCAATTAAATAGATCGACCAATCAATTGACGTCCACATTTGGAAGATTAGCTGTTGATTGTCAGTTGCAAAGAGCATCTTTCAAGTGTATTGAACACCCAAACATAATGGGAAGGATAAGGACGGGAATAAAGGGAAGTAAAATTTTCTATAGTAAATTAAGGTACTCCTGGGTCCACTTTTTGATAGTTTATTGACAAAGTGAACGAAACACCAAATGCCGAATGGTCTCAGTATATTCAAGCAGTATGAAAAAAATCACTTAAACAGGGACTCTTGAGTCACTGATTGGAATGTGGCCTCTGTTTCAGCAATTTCCAGTGGCCGAGACCAAAATGTCCTACACTGATAAATTAATTAATACTTCTATGTAGAAATGCAAGAACACATTTAACAAACAAAAAACAAGAACAGACATTTCTCGCTTAGCCTCTTTTACTGTTGCCTGTTGAAAAAGTCACCACTGTATCAAACTGCCAAATCTATTCTCCCCATTTTTGCATTGAATGCGGGAATATTTAAGCAGCGGTGAATTTAATTACTACTCCGTAAACGACAATGAGTCCAGACGTCTAGTGAATGAAAGCTTCAAACCCTAATAAACTTTCAAAGACATTAGAAGGGAACTACAAAGCTGGAACTGTGTAGCAGAATGCGGTACCTCAAAAACAACAATAGGTCATACTGATAGTATAGCTGGGAATCGGTCAATATGTATTTCTACTAAGTCAGGCCACTCGATCGATTCCCATAGGGGCACAACCAGTAGTGTAAGCGATCCATCACCGTGGTTTGATCTCATCAATAGGAAGGGAAAGAGAATGCGGTTTTCTCAAAGAAGAGACTTTGGGATACCGCTCTCTCTACGAAGTTGTGTTTGCCAAATTTTCTTGGCTAAATGAAAAAAAGTAAAATAACATACGAATCAACTGCTTTGTCAAGACAAATCTGCCTAAAAGAGAACGCAACTGCATACTTTTGGGGTATAGGGATAACCTGGATTTAATGAATAAGGAAACTCAAAATAAAACGTATGTGTTAAGGGTGTTAACACATTTCAAAGATCTCAACACTATCAAAATCTGAAATAACATGGCACATTTCTTCACAAACAAGCTCCCTAATTAAAAACACGTCAAATTTATAAAAGACGTACCCGAAAAGTCCTTGTCAGGAGGATGGAGACAAGCGGATTGCTGTCGTACTCTTTTCTCCCTGGCATTAGTGGCAGTCTGTTGCATCACAGGGTAGGACACCTTGGTCAGTTCACAAGGTTTATTATTTGCAGCACAAATCCCCATCGTGGAACCCGTATCTCTGGAAGTTGTCACTACCCCATTCAGCATACTCTTCACGCAGTCCTTCAACTGATTTGTAGAGATGACACAGTCATTGAAGGAGTTAGGTAGCGACCTGCGTCTCATTTCACTATCACCATCCATAGAGTTAGCTTGGAGGTTGTTAGAAGACGTGGGGATGAGTTTAGTAGTAGCCATGAAAGGAAATCTAGACGCGGGTTTCAATTGAAAGGAATTGACGAGGGAATTAACGGTAGCAGCTGCTGCCGCACAGGCAGTAGTAATCGCGAGATCATTCAGCTGATTGACAGACACAGGGATAACTTGATGGGGATCGGGAATTTCATGAATGGTGGTAGAAAGATGGCGATTTGGAGGAGTGTCGATATTGGAGAGGACGCTGTTAGAGTGCTTTCGTGAGGTGCTGGTGGAAGCCGCGGAGGAGACTGTGGTGATATGAGGTTGTCCGGTGGCATTATCGATTACGATAGCATTAACTGGAACCTCATCTTCCTCCTCTTGATCTGCGGCTGATCCACCGAAACGATATCCCAGAAAGGGATAGAAACCACTTCTATTGAGTATAAATAGGGATATATTTTAGATACTGATTTATAACATCCATTCCAGAAATCAGGAGACTACTAGAACGATCAGAAAAGTTCTGTGAGCATACTCTTTTCATAAAAGAACAAACTATACCCTCATTTTTTATTGGCGGCCTGTTTCGAAGCCAGGCGACCGATCATTCGAATTGTACGAAATATATATGCTGTTGATAGTAAGCCAACCAATCACCATAGTGTAATTGTGAATCAATGAAACGGGTGTAGAATGGGCCTCGTTCAAGTTGTTCGTAACGAATGTCAAGAATTTTAAAATGGTAGTAACTTATCAAATAGAACCTTAGCTATACTAAACGAATGAAAAAAATCCCTATAGGTAACGCTAAAATCACCATAAGAACTTGAAGGTTTTTCGCTTTTTGTTTAAATTAGAAGGTGACCGTGTTCTGTCTTGCATGAAGTTCGTGATAAGGATATGAATCCAAAACAAAACCAAAAAAACGGCAGTAAGGCATCTGTTGAATCTTCTATTATTCACTGTAACAGTATAGTTCCAAAAATATAAATTTTTATCATTCAATCATTAGAATACGGCAATATTTGTCGAAAAATTGTTTAAAACTCATTCGTTTGATCTGATTTCCATCAACTTCATTAAAACGTATGCAATAGTCAAGTGTTAAAATCTCTAAGAGAAGAACAGCTTCGGATGGAACTGGATTCTAAAGCCTACTGAATGAGTTCTCCTCCAAATCGTGAATGACGAAACTGCGAGTCGGAACTGGCAGTGTAGATTGTGATTTCTTTCCCCAATTCGAAACAATCGCTGTCCAGCCACATATATTGGCAATGGCATACACAAATACATGAAGGAATTGATAGCGGTGGTTGTACAATTGTTCGCTTCATAATACCAGCGATTGCATGAAGATAGGTTGAAAACAGAAGACAAGGTGTATCGAGAGAGTTAGTGCAATTAGGGAGAGAAGTTAATTCAACAGCCACAATGATTAACAATTGCTATCTGTTCGCCAAAAGTAGTTGTTGTAACGTATCACTCGTTACCCTCTTTCCTCATATTACATTAATCAAGTTTTTACTTTTATGTCAAAGGGGTGTGCAATAGACTTACCTCCACGTGGTGCACCCTGGGCAAAGTATACTCATACGCCAAAAAAGTCTATTAACCGGCAGTTGACTTCTGACCTCAAACTACCATAACCCCACTGTATGTCATTTTCGATCACTTCCACAGCTCCAAACTTCACTTTTCTCTGCCTTTGCGTCTGTCCGACTCTTTTGTAACGGTGAATCACTCTTCTATCCCCCCCCCCTCTCGAATTCTTCTCACTTTGATGTTCCTCTTTCCCTCTGTGAAGCCCGAAGTCAACTAAAAGGCTAAATGATAACTATCAAAACGCCTACCATTTGATACAAATAAACTTTTATGTCAAAAAACTTCCATCAAATCACGACTCATCTCAATTACAAATTTGTATTTTGGAAACTGCCGACATGATCAAAAGCACTTTTCAAGCAGTACTTCTCTACTCACCAATTTCAACTTTGAAACGTATGGTATTACATACATAAACGAAACAGTTTAGTTTTTACTTTTGATGAAGTGCAGAAAAAATGCATTTAAAGTGAAAATTTGTTCTTTATTTTGATAGGTGAGGTCAAAAGCTATTGTCAAATCAGCTTCAAAATGGAAAACGGTTTCACGAAGCAAGATAGAAAATAATTGCATATGGGAGTCTATACTTCTTTCTGATGGTCTCTATTTCTGCCGACCCAACCGGCCTCCCAATTATAAGGAATTCGAGCACAGCATAGTATTTGGCGAGGGATGCGCGATTGACTTATTGCCAAATGGTGCACCCAGGGCAAATGTGTACTCTTACGGAAAAAAGTCTATAAACCAGCAGTTGGCTTTAAACTAGCATGACCCGACTGTATGCCATATTCCACCACTTCCATAGACTCACCTTGCCTTTTTTCGTCTGCCTCGTTTACATCTGTGAATCACCCTTCTCTTTCCTCCCTTCACTCCACTTTCTGTGACTTTGATGTTCCTCTTCCTTTCTGTGAAGCCCTAAGTCAACTGAAGGGCTAATGATAACTATCATAAAATATGCCATTTGATATAAATATTTTTGGCATAGATGACTTGCTTGACTTCGAAAATGGGCGAAAATCATTTAGCTGACTTCAGTAGTCACACTTCAAGTAATACATGCCGAAAGAGACCAGGTGACTAAGAGTAGTGATGGTGCAAATGATTTCCAACTGCATTTGAAGAGGAAAGAAGGGGGGAGGGGTCGATGGAGATGAAGAGGTTTTTAGAGAGCCTTTTTGATGGAATCAAGTGGAATAAAGACATAAATCACAAAATCTCTAAAGCTGACAAAATATCACAAGTTCTAGCACCTGCAGTGTAAATTTTAATCCGATTAAACTTATATGCGTACAAAGAAAAAACAATAAATAAACGCACAATTTACATTACTTATGATCAAATTTGACGCTGAGTTCTGGCCAAAACAACAAAGAACCACGATTTGGTTGAGAAGTGATTTTTATGAAATTCCCTAGATTTAATTAAGTGACACTTCCTTTTTCCTTTGAAAAAAATCCTCGCGTGCATGTCATTCATTCAACCTTAATGCAATAAAAAATGTAATATCTAGAAAAATACTAATAAAAGGATCAGCAAATATCATTGAAAGAGACCTTATTTAGTTCGTTAATGAAAGGCAAAAAAGGCAGAGATATAGAATAAACAAACACGCAATTCAATAACTTGTGAAATTAACACTAGATAATGAAGCCTAGAATTTGGAGCACTGGAGGGTGATGCAACAGAAGTTGGGGCTTCTGCTCCCTGTGATTAGAAGTGGCATTTGGCCAATTAGGAGAAAATTTTCTTTCCATGTAACAGGCAAATGCCACATCTTGCAAGTGAAATAGCTAAGGTCATATAAATCACGAACTTAGAACACAGAGGAGATAAAATAAACGAAAGTCAAGGTCGTAACGATGTGAACTAAAATAGACACCTCCAGATACCACAAAAGACGAACAGGGAAAATGAGGAGGAGCAGGCCCTGGGTGATGAAATAGCCCTCTATGCATAAACGTTCCACACGTTATCAACTGGAGAAATATAATTTAAAGAAAAAGTGAGGAGAAAGGAGGGCGCTTGGAGTCCAATTGGTAGTGAACCGCGGATACATAGCTACTAGGCACAGAGTACAAAGGTGATACTTCATATGCTAATGCACTTGGAGTTCATATAAAGAGCGGATAACTAATTTCCGGTTTCCTAAGAGGTTCGAAGATACTAGGGAATCTACAGGACAATTCGCGCCAATGAATATCTCATATAATAAAGACAATGCAAGGAAGAGGCTTTCAGAAAAATAAAAATTTTTGAAATCAAAACTTCATAAAGACGACATGAAGAGAGCGCTGAATCAGGTTCATCAATTCAGTTTCATATTGAACCCATCAATCACTAAACTTTCTTATTAGAAATAGTGAGAAAAAAGTTATCATAAATAGCATTCGTTTTCAACAAGAACGTTTTTAGCCAACGTTTCAGTTGAATGAAATGATCTTCTGCAAGGAACTCTAAAGTAGATTTAAAGAGCAGGGAACTGAACACATCGGATAAATGAATAGGTCAATAATTTATACCACTTAATTGAATTGTGTAAATTCATTGAAGGAATGCTCCAAGCTAATCGAAACTAATAGAGAAAATAGGGAGGGGAAGGGGAGGTTAAGGTCAAGAGTCAGTGTTTTCAACCACTTGATAAGGGAAAGGCTAACAAACGAGTACAACAAAGAATGGAAAGCAGTTCAGTGATTCGACGACCCACGTGCAATAATACTCCCAAAACCCAGTCACTAACATTAATGCGACTTGTTTACTTTCATGGCCACTCTTTCAGGCAGTAAGAAGTTAAAACTCCTCTAAAGTGCTTGCAAAGGATGGAATATGTTTGCGTAAGCATTATTAATTGGCATATTGAAAAAAGATTTCAACTCATAATTCGATAATTGAAACAAGACACTGCTCATTAAGTGTTACAAAAGGCTTGGAAATTATGAATTATAAGATAGGTTAATAGACCTGATTTAAAAGACTTCAAATTGAAAACCCAGATCCAGCGTAGTAGTTGCTGTGAAAAACTCATTACTCCAAAAGTTATGCAAGTCTACATGAAAAGATTGCAAGTACTAGATTCAATCATATTGGAAGATTAAATTAATCGATAACGCTGAGTTGAGTGATGTGGCGGAGTGCATAACTGACAGATATGAAAGACCACAGGTCTGACACCGATATGTCCAGTTGAATGAATGTTTAACTGGACTGATGTAGCAGAGTATGAAGTTCACATCACAAGTATAGGAAGTGATGCTAATATACAAGAGCAAGGATGGATAAATACTTGCTCTTTCTAGACTTATTCAGTTCCAAATCATCGGGTTGCCGAGAAAGCTCACATCCAGATTGCCTAAATTCGATACGAATTCGGAAATTGCCGGTACAAATATTTAAGTGCAATAACTAGAAGTAAACTTATTATCGAGATCAATTGAGTGATGTTGATTTCATATGATAAATGACAGAAAAGAGAGCGAATATATATATTTAAAAAGCCAAATCAAAGATCCGGCATATTTCCACATATCAAATGGGTCATGATGACTGCAGCAAAAAATTTGGCATTTAACTTTTTCCCTCGGGAATCTATTCCCACTATAACAACTGGAATGCACAAATTGATTTACATGAAGGATGATTTACCGAGAAATTAGCAGTATGGCAAAAATTATTTAAGTTTTTTGCTAAATGGGCGTTTATCAGGAAACATAATCAATAACAGCGTGAACAACATAAAGCGAATTTCGTGAGTAGCCAAAACCATATTGACAAATTCGTTTCTACGCCAAAATTGAGCGTTTTAATTGGCGAACGGCATGTACATATCGTAATAACTTCAGTACCACCACATTGAATGGTATATCAGATTCAAATTGGTACAATAACGCGTGAAAAAACAGGAATATAAACGTTAATTAGTGGAGCGGTCTGATTTCAATGCCTCTACTATCACTCAGGCAATTTGTATGACGAATAGGAACCAAAAAATGATGCGAGAAGAAAAACATACTACCGATAACCCAATTCAAGAAGTTGGATTCACAATATTGCTTCTTCAAAGTGGATCTAGTTAACATTGAAAAAAGTGTGTAAAAATACTATTCAAAAGGTTGCGGAAAATGAACTTTCGAATATTAGTCTGCATTTGGAGTATGGAAACAACCTTTGGACGGGAATTCCTTAAGAAATAGCCCCACAAGAGAAGAATCTATAAGTGTCATACAATTCACTTTATTGGAAAACAGCATTTAAATTGATTGACGAATTGATAACTTATGTATTGTCCTTTAATTGTAACGCTAACTTTTTGGCAATGATTATGAAAACGCAATGGAACCATTACTTTGACCTTAGTGCAAAGTATGACCATTCACACCACCGTGTGGCAGACATAAATACTCTATTAAGGGTAGGCGAATGGAGAAACTTGTAAGAGACCAGTTGTACTGTAAATGTAATCGTATTTTTGGTGAAATTGTCGACCTCAGGAAAGTAAGTGAGGGGAGGTTTAGGGTTAGTTGATTAAAAAATAACGCACTCAAGTGCTGAACATCACCCAATTAGTGGAAAAATGCCCATAAATTGGAGACAATAAGGAGCATATAAGTAAGACAGAATTTAAAGATTTCCAATTTAATTGAATTCTGGAAACATCTCGTAGGAAACACAATTGATCCTGTAATATCTAAATTTATCGAAACTCAATATTCAAGACCTGATTCCTGGATCTAAGAGAAAGGTTAATATCCACGATATTAAGATTTTGTTTATTAGGTTGGGTGGTAAAGTGCCTTGCATTCAAGAGTGAACAGTTTGAGAAGTCCACACACACACACACACACACACACACACACACACACACACACACACACACACACACACACACACACACACACACACACTTCTGTAAAAACCGCATTTACTAAAAAGATGCAAGTAAAAAGAGCTAAATGTTTTATATCGCAGCGTTAGCTTCAAAACAAATTAAGGAGTTAGACTATCTCAAGTCGGGATTGCTACTTGGAGCAAACACGAAGATACTTATCTGAACCCCATTTATGAGGAATAAGGAGTAAAAAATGACGCAGAGTTGTTGGGACTGCGTAAAATAATTAACTTTTTTCCCGACGTCAAACTCTGGCAGAGGCAACTCAATAACACCGATCAACAAGCAGTGAACATCGCGTGGAGAATTATTTGCTGCATGACGCTGCTCCCTATTTCTTTTTGGATCCTCCTCTCCTCTTTATCATCCGTTGGATTTGATCTTGCTCGATTTCAATTAATTAAACACAAAATCACTATTTCCTGTTTCATTCCAAATTTTTGCTGAAATAACGACTGACACTAAAATTGTTTATGTGAATCTATACTATTTACAATACACTAAACATAGTTCGTGTTTAAAATGGCCAAGTTTTAGCTACAAAAAAAGAGCACTTACGTTTTCGCTCGTGTTAGCTATAATATCACCTTGAAGATCGTAAGACTTTCCCACAAATAGAAAGAAACTGTTAATATATTTTCCAGTAATGCGGAATAACAGTAATAATAGAATTTTAAACGCCTTATTAATAAGGTTATGGGTTCGTTTTCCGCGGAAGGAGATACAACAAAGTGGGAGAGCAAAGTAACAAAGATGGGGTGGGAAATGGGGACACACCACAAGGAGGTGACGAAGAAGTTGCTGTTAAAAGTGGAGAAAAAGTTAAATCTTTATGGTATTCTCTAACCCCAAAGTTGTCAAACTTACGAATGTAATTGTTTCTGCATAGATAATTATAACCAGTTTAAACAAAATAAGGACTTTCAAACAAAATGAACACCCTTCTAACGTCAAGTGAAAGATTATTCAAAGTGACGCATTATAGTGCTATGAGGGTCAAAACGACGAAAAATGTACCAAGAAATAAGGCAGAGCGTAAATGGCATTCAGCGTTTAAAAGAAAGACATTGAAGCAATTATATTCTTCCAAAACATTAGTCACCCAACTCTAGAAAGAGTTAGGCAGATTCTGAAGGTAAATAAACAATTAACGTAATGAAAATGGCGGTTAATTTGGTATGCATAAGAATCTATTCGTTGATTTTTATCAATTCGAGTCATTTACCATACAAATGTAAACTTTCCCAAATAACTAGAGGAAAGTTGTCATAAAAAGACAGAAAGAGGACAAGAATGAGAAATCCTTGAAATCCGAAGTCACTTCAACTTTTCTTTTATCTACTAAAGGGTCAAGATTCTTGTAAATTCAAATGGTTGAAACCGGTCTAAAATAAAGTAGAGAGAGGAAACACACACGAATAAGGAAATGATCCTTTATCCAATAAAAGTAGTAATGGCTTCCCTGAAATCCAGACAAACTCACTTTTTGTCAATTTGTGGGATTGGTTAAAATGACTTAATTCTGCTTTTTATCTGTTTTCACTACCATATGATCAGTGGAGATATAATCTCAGGGGAAACACGGCACCCGTAAGTAATGACTGTCACCTGATACAAGTAGACAGGAAATATGACACAATAGCATGTTTCCAAGGCGAAAATATCAGTCCTAACGCCCCCCCCCCCTCCCCCCACCCCAAGCATCATTCGCATTTTATGTTGCATAATCAGCATAGAACTGAATTAATTGCACTGCTGCAAAGGTGAAAAAAAACATCTTAGAAAATATCGTATTATAAGCCAATAAGTGTGATGAGCTGTTAAGTTAGGCGACTCTTGCAGGAGCTTCAAAAAATGAAGCGAAAAAGAGACACAAAAATCACGTGTTCTGGATTTTCCATACGAGAAATATGACGACAAAAAATCAGACCAAAAACAGTTGACCTGACTAGGTCCCAGCTCAGGTGAAGTAGGAACGTCCTGATTTTTGACTAACAGTCCAACTATCTCTAAAAGCCTCTTCTTATATGCTTGAATCCCTATAACAAAGATTAAAAGTTGTAAAATTTTCCCCTCTTGCCTTGAGGAATTTACATTCAAATACAGACAATTAAATACCGGAATATGCCCCACCCAAATTAGCCCAAACAAAAAATCAAATAAGAGAAGGCCTAGTTCTTCCCCCCATTGGATAAATTGCTGTGCTCCTCTGGGATGTGAAATTTGTATTTATCCTCGAAATAGGCATAAAGACCTATTTTTCGATATAACTAAACTCAATGAAGTATATTGAATAAATCAACCAAATAGCACTTACTTGACATCATCGAGGTATTTGGGGATGGAGCTAAACATGGTCCGAAAATCCTTCCAGACGCGAACTTTAGTGACCTGTTCTGCGGGAATAACGATTTCCACGATAGCTGTGTCATCCTCCAAGTGACCCACAAAGTCATCCATTAACTGGACAAAAACGCTTAGGTTCTCGGTCTTGCCTGATGCGGTAATAGTGTTGGCAGCACCTTCAGTTGCATTGGCACTGGTATTTGTTGCGGGCTCTTCCTGAGGTGGCTGAGGTTTCACTGCAAGAGAAAATTGGATGAAAAATTAATCTAACCTGTTGACTAAAGAACAAATATTCTACTAGAGCTTTTCCACAGAAGTATATCAACTGAGAGGATTTTACCATTCAGATGTCTATAAACCGGCAGTTGACTTCTGACTTCAAACTATCATGACCCATCAGTATGTCATATTCCATCATTTCACAGTACTCACCTCACCTTTTTCGCCAAATTCGTGTCTGTCTGCCTCTAACATCTGTAAAACACTCTTCTGTTCCCCCCTCTCGAATTTTTCCCACTTTGTTGTTCCTCTCCTCTATGAAGCCCGAAGTCAACTAAAGGGCTAATGATAACTATCATAATGCCTGCAATTTGACATAAATAAATTAATGTTTAAAAAATTCTATAGACATCGGTTAGGAGGAATTTTGTACTAGAAATAACTGAAAGGCTTCACCACTATATAATAAAGGGTGGTTAATAAAAGTCGAATTGAAAGCCTACCATACTTCAGCTAACCCTCCACAGTACTTTTAGCGCCTGAAACACCCATTTAACGTTATCGTCAGGACAAAAGGGGAGCTCTACTGGACAGCCTTATAGCTCTTTGACAAAAGCACTGATAAGACTGTCTGGAAGCATGTATATCAACAAACAAAAGTCAGAAGGTTACCCAAATGAAACAGTAATATGGAAATGTTAATTTCTTAAAAATGGCAAATTTGGGCTCCAAAATAGTCCTGGATTAGTCCCAATAGCGCACCGCCACCACTCTAATGGATTATTATCAATCATTCTAGAAGTATGTCGCGTTAACCTTCCATTGGCACTGTTACTTATCAAACGAAGGTCTAATTCCATTGCATTTACCTGGATAAAACGCCTTCATTATTATTATTATAAAAGTTCTGTCTCTGCAGCTCATTTCACACAACTCGAAATGGTAAAAAAGTATGTACGAAAGGCAAATTGACCAACATCAATCAAAGTTGAAAATTAAATTTATTTCGTGACTCTTACTTCCCATCCGTAAGCAAGGCTGCATATAATACAAGCGCCAAGTAACTTAGATTCATCAAGTTACCAACAAAAAGCACTATTCTCCGCTCGCTTACATAATTCAAAAAGTGAAAGCATTGTCGTACAAGTGACATCTGCCCTGTCCTGTGTCAGGAAGATCGTAAAACTGTCCTGTAACGTTTATTTTGTGACGCAGAGAGTAAATTCAGTGTCTACAAACAGGCACACGAAATAGGATTCCAATTACCGGACGTTAATTTAATTTGAGCGAACAGATAAACTTATAACACCAAAGATGGGAATGAAGCTACCTTTTAAAATTAACTAATTCTGAGCATACTCCTTCTATCATTTAACTGGTTCATGAAATCATTGTGTCTTGGTGCAAATGAGCCAAATTAATAGACCATAGGACTTACGGGATGAGACGACGACTTTGGCAGAAAGGAGTCTGAGTGAGGGTACCTCGGTAACTGCGGGGTGATTGAGGAGGGCTTTTATCTTGGGCCGATTGGTGGGATTTGGATCAATGCAAGCCTCGATGAAACTGCGCTGTTGGGGATCAGTCAATTGTGAGAGCATCAACTTCACCTTCTCCTCCTCTGTACTCGCCTGACTGTCTATGGCTAGGGTCCACACCGCAATCTATACAAATGAATGAACGAGGATCGAAATGTACCACAAGTTCAAGGAAACCGTATTAAACTATAATATTAACATGAATAATAATCTAGCGAAATTGAGGGATAACATTATTAGAATGCATATTAAGAATTATATAAATGAGAAAATCATAGATATGTCACTGTAAAAACTCCGCTTTTAGCTGTACTTGAAAAATGAAGTTCCATTACATACATTTCAGGACAGTTCCGTTTGTAACACGAGTAAGATTTAACATAGATTTACCAAAAAATGTGTTCCACAAAAAAATCAAGACATTTAAAAGAAGTGTGCTTGAAAGTAATTTTAGGATGAAAGACTGTAAACTTACTTCAAGAGCCAAAATACCAAATGCATAGATATCAGAGGGGTGAGTTTTTTGACCGAAGAAAGTATCAAGCATGACTAAAAAAGAAATAAACAATTACTGCATCGATAGTCTTTAACATACATGGTCCGACTTTGAGAATTCCTGAGCTTTGATAGTATATATCCTCTTTTTTCAGATTTCCATGTGTAATACCAAGACGATGGAGATAATTAAGAACAGAAAGCAACTGACCAACATGCCGACGCCAAATCTAATACGACAGAGAGAATAAAATCAGCGCAATCAAACATGCCTGTTTTGACCTTGAAGTAGAATTGCAGAGAAATTGCTTTAGAGTCCCATCATCCAACCTTTCATTTAGGAAAATGAGCTTCCTCTGACCTGTTTCGATTTTTATCCAAGCATCAAGAAAGCGGACAAGAAAAGGATGTGACTGCCTCTTAAGCTTTTTGGCAATTGTAAGAAAGCGGCCTTCACGCTCATTTTTATTTTCTGATAATATTCGTTCATGCCATAAAATCTCCTTTCCCGATTTTGGCTCAATGGCAATAAAGGTATTGTCGACACCACTAATTTGGGTCGGTAAACGCTTATTTCGTTTAATGAATCGATTGTTATGGGACTTTTCGACAATCATATTTTCCTCCTTTTCTTCATCCTCCTCCTCGTCGTCTTTTTCATCTGTCGAAGTCGTTTCCATTACGGAAACATCAACATTTGAATTAAAATCAACGCGAGCTTCAAGCTTTTTAGATTCCCTTAATTGTTCCATTTAATGGGGCTAAAATTTTCAATCAGAGTTATTTAATAATCCGTCCATATGGTTGTATAAATTTTATTTTAAAGTTTCAAAAGTTAAAATAAGCATATGCAAAATTGTTAGACACCGTTGACGAATTTCAATCGAAGCAAAATAATGAATATAACTTGGTCACAAACGTAAAATCCGAAATTCGTAAAAATTACCACACTGAAAGCTTCTACATGCCTACTGGCAGTAACCTTACCCTGTTGCTTTTCAAAAGTCCACATGGTTTGTATCCAATTAAAACTACTAGTAACACTAGCGTTCATTTTTGCTAAAATAACTTGACTTTTTAGTTATTCTGCCTCATTTCGAAAGGATACATTCATTGATTTTTATTAAAAGCAAAATTTGCCCTATTTTTTTAATTCAAAATAAGTCTATGTTTCTATTATTCAGTTAAACATACTCCATCGTTTCCCAATGACTGTGCTCACTAATGACAATTATTGGTGTGTCATGCTTTCATGAATTTGATTTCGGTCTTATATGTGGTTTAATAAGATTATCTATTAATAAACTTCGGATTCAACTAATTGATCGTACGAAAGTTGGAATCTTTTAGCTATTTAGGAGACCTTCCATATAAAGGCTACTGCAACGAGATTGCTTCGATCTCTCATAATGACTCTTATCTATTTTAATATGAAATATAAAGCAAATAAATAGAGTGAGGATAATGACAAAATAATGTCTCCATCAAAGCAATAGTGAGCATATTTCAAGTCATGTATATTTAGCAATTCCTTTCAAAAGCCAGCCATTGTTAATTATTATACGACGTTTATAATATTAAAACTCGAAAGCTTGGGCAAAAAATCATCCAACCTGGTCTACAGATTATTAATGTTTCTAAATTAACAATTGCATCTTTAGAATTGTTCTCATACTATTTGATTATTTTACAATAATATTCCTCATATTAAAAGAATGAATTAGACACTGGATTAAACCAAATTTCTCTGTTATGTCATATTTATGTCCAAGAAAGATAGACAATCCATTATAGAAATTTTAAATAAATGATAACAAAATAAAGGAATGTTTGTTCATTATTGTCTTTCATGTTAGATCCAAGTTGTATCTCTTCACGGGTTTCCTGAGAAGTGGCAAATGAAGGTTTATTTACTGTTGAGTTTGATTTCCAGAATTGATATTAATGAAGATCTGTTTCTAGTATTGATGAATTAATTGGTTACCGTTGTGCGGAAATTGTTCGATGTCGAACTCTAGTTAGGCCACTGGAATCTACTTTATTTAGCACCCATGCGCTTATGTGTCTCTGGAACGATGATCAAGCACGTAAACTACTGTGATGTTAAGAAGTGTCTTTAGAGGTAAGGGGATATAGATGAACTAGAAATGGTTAAGAAATATGGTAAAGTGAAAGGATAGGATTTTGTGCAATACTGGGTTCATTTAAAATGAATTCATCGTCATTTAATACTTAAAAGAGACACGTCGGTAGTTACTCACAGCTTCCACTCCAGAGGTGGCTTCTAAAATATCGTCTTCGAATTGATAATGTATCGGTGGTCAATTGGTTATTACTGATTTGGATAAAGACATAATTGGGTGATATTATGACTGCCGAAAATTTGTATAATCAGGGTAGGAGATGATTGAGTGATGTTATCAAATACAGTTATCTTGAATAGTCCACAAGGTAAAAATATATCAAGCAGCATATTAGTTGGGGAAAATTTCAATGGAATTGAGGTCATTACTATGACAAGATAGTTATCATTAGCCCTTTAGTTGAATTCGGTCTTCACAGAGTGAGAGACATCAAGTTCACAAAAGGTAGAGGTTGAAGGGACAGACGAGTGATTCACAGATTTGAAAGAGACAGACAGACAGGCGGACACAAAGGCCAAGAGTAGGGTACGGTGAGTATTGTGGATATAGTCGAATTTTGCATACAAATGGGTCATGGTAGTTTGAAGTCAACTACCGGTTTAAATATTTCTTTCGTTCCATGCTCAAACCATTTAACATATATATTGCAGTAAGTTTTAATATTACAATCTGAATAATAAAACCGATTTCCCATTTTAACTTAATGTGCAATAATTTACCAGCTACGTTGGGAAAAATCAATGAGCATCTTTATCCCTTATATTATTTCTGATATTTTCAACCATCTTTCACTTGCTGAAGTGAAATCAAGCAATAAGCGTCTTATTAATATTTTGAGGATTCAAATTCTGAAGAACCCGATCCTAGAATATCAATTTAAAATAAGAAGAAAAAAGGACATTAAATCACTCAAGTTACGCGTTATACTAAAAATTAAAGTTGGCTTTGGTATTGGTTATGCACAAAATATTTATGTAATTGAAATTTCAAAAAATGACATTAGCACTAACGAGATTAGCTTTAAAAAAGGATTAGTTTAAACTTGAACAGAAAAGGAAATTCAAATAAAAATCGCAGTACGCTTAACATCAGATCTTGGTTTCAAAGCATAACTTGATTAAAAGGAATTTTATAATGTTACTTAATTGAAATACCTTTATGACACAAATAATCATTGCTAAAAGTTATTTTTGTGGTGAGCGAATTCTTCTAACTACTCGTTTTTATATTGCTGAGTGCTTTAACGATGAACAAATTAATATTTTCATTAATGTACGCTAGTGTTGCAAAAGTTGATTTAAAAATTATATATAATAAAGCGGACAAAATTTGAGTCTTTTTCGCCTTCAGTTAGTTCTGAATAAATAGTTATTGTAAAATAAATTAAATTCGGTTCCTGAAATTAAAGCCTCCAATCGAAGAAATTTTTATTGGTAACTAAAGTAGGCTATAAAAAATAATAATTTAAACTACAGAAGCGCAAAATATAACTGGTTGAGATTTGTTTTAATTAGCAAAATGTAATGTGACAAGTTGAATATCATAAAATGATTTATCCTGTAGTTTGCGTTCTCGTGATTGGGTTTGCCTTCGCTCTCGAGTCTGTTTGCTGATACATTTTACACGGTTATGAATTTGGGAATTCTATCTTCTACACGCTGTATAGCCATCGCTTTCAAGCAGGAATTTGCGTTAGGTGTTCGTCCCTTCAATATTTACGACGTTTATAAATCATTTCTCAATGTTAATGTTGCAAATACTATAAACCCATATCTGAGTCAAGCACTTAAAAAGTGTCTTCTTCTTGGTCATATTGAACCCTTTGTAATTCTAATTGGTGGGGACCAAGCCTCTCTCCGTACCCTCAAGAGCTGTTGGATGCGCGCTCAGTTGCAACCTCCCCCCGGTTTTCGTATCGAATCAATTGGCAAGTTTTGAGATTTTTAAACATCGTTTTCAGTTCTTATTATAAGTTTTAAAATAGTTTATTTTACTCAATGTGATACTTTCATTAGCTCTCTCAATTATTCCATTAAGTTGCGTACTCTTTATTTCATGTTTTCTGTTTTTATGATTCTGATAATTTTCAGCAAATTAGCGTTTCCTGAACTTTTCCCTTATTTCTTATGTTACCAAATTTGGAATTCATTGGTCCAATTTCATTCATTCACTGTTATAAATTGGTTCAATAGTAATAAAGTTTAGATTTCTTAAAGGTTGTTTTAATCATTTTTGTCACCATTTTTTTATTTAAACGTAGTTTTCTTTTTATCAAAAAAGTAAACTGTCGGACTACTATGATATTTTATAATCTTTTTGTTGATACATGGATCATTAATCTGTTAATTCTTTTTTGTTCACGATAATTGTTGAATAATTTCTAACAATCTATGAAAAATCTAAGGTTCCTTTAGTGCCTCATCATAAAAAATTTTTTTTGAGAAGCTCGAGGTCAGTCATGACTTGACTAGTGCGCTTGACCATTTCTGTCACAAGATGCACTTCGATGAACGTTACTTCTCATTTCTCTGACTTGCACATTAATTACTGCGGCATCCGTTGATATTAATAGTGCTTATATAATATTTATTCAATTAATAAATGCGGTGTAATTAGGTTACTAACTATTGGGTACTTGGATTCATGCTTTTTAGAAATATCAGATATCTACAATCTTAGTATTTTTTTTTCTGAAACCTGTTTGGCAAGTGGGTTTTTTCTTCATGTAGTTCTACTTTGGTAGGAAACATAAAAATGATTTGGTAGACACTGTGTTTCAGTAAAATTTTGCTAGTCTCTTCTATTCTCCCTTAGGCGACTGAAAATTCAAGTAAATTGAAGTGGCTTTATCAATGAACTTTCGACCAACAAACCTTCGTTAGCGTGGACATTATCTTAGCCATGATTCTATGGGCAAATTTAAGATTGAGTATTAGGATATCACTCCATGAACACTTAGTCTTATGAGATTATGGACAATTCGATGTCTGTTTTCTTCTGATCCCTCCTCCTGTTTCATCCCTTACCGAACCCTTTTTTCAGTGGTTACAAACTCTTCAAGTTCTTGCGCTTTCAGAGGCAATGATAGAAGCATGTACATTATAAAAATAGATCTCTTTGTCTTTAAGACCTTTTTTGAATTATTAACTGTCGTTAGTTTTGTAATAATTTTTTAATTTTTATTTTTATTGCAGCTTTGACTTATATAACATTATTCGTATTTCAAGCCTTGAAAATTGTTAAAGGCATAAGCTTTTTGCTGTTGTTTTATTCGGGGACGCTTTCCTGACACACGTATTCTCATGGTTGAGGTAATGTCCAGTTCTAACTCGCTTAGGAGCAAAATGGTGTGTCCTGTTTTTTAATTGGTTCCTCATCTCACTGAAGCGGTAATGCGCTTCATTTCTGGTTGATTGAATTTGGTGGTCGGTCATACCCCGCCTCGATATACTTTTATATCCTCAAATATATTTATGCATTGTTCAATTGAGAATATCTTACCAGACTTGCTGTGCGTTTAGTCTTTTGCAGTTTTCTTTCTTTCTGTATTTTGGTGTTATGTTTACAATTCACGAACCTTTTTTGATGGACGATCAAACGTACTTTTCTTTCGTACTTTCTTTTTTGCCTTATACACAGAAAGTTGTTGGCCTAGCCGATCCAATAAAAATAGTGCATCAACCACCTTTAAATAGTGTAAATAGCGTTTAATCAGCCGTGGTATATGGCATTATTCACTTAAATTGATTACAATCTTTAAGTGGAAGGAGTTTGATAATGCAGTGAATTTTTCATAAGTGTTGTTTCTATGGCCTTCTTCTACTGTCATCAATCATGCTGGACTCTGTCAAATTGTGAAAATGAGAGCCAACCAACCATCTGCTGAAAATTTGTTTTTGTCCGGAACTAACCGAGACACGGACACAGTGTTAGCATTGTGCTGCTGCTGGTGACTGTGGTCGTAAAATAAGTGCGATAGCTATATAATACGAAAATGGCATTTATAGAGCCAGTGACTCATTCGGTCTCAATTCTATAATTACCGCAGGATATATGGGAAGTGGGGTGGGGGGGGGGGGGGGGGGGGGGGGGGGGGGGGGGGGGGGNGGGGGGGGAGGGAGGGAGGGAGGGAGGGAGAGGAGTTCATTGACATTCGTGCATATGCAAATCGCCTGTTCGGTGCTCTGATGCATCCTAATTGGCATTAGGGTTGCTCTTTGGTATAATTTGGCTGATAAGCAATTAGATTTTTGTTTTAACTGGTGTATCGCCAAGTGGGTGCGTTCTTTAATTGCAGCAATGAGGTTTTCAATAAGATATATCTGTATGGTTTTAAAGTGGTCATTTTATTAATAGAATAAACATATTATTTCCCTTAATTTCCTGGATTTTCAAGCTTTGATTTGGAAAATCTGCTTTCACTAAATTTTTCTACTTTGGCTAATCACAAAGATGACGTCCGAATACTTTAAAAATTCAACGTAATTTTTTATTAATAAAAATAGTCTTTATTTTGTTTAAGGCATTATTTAAAGCTGCTCAAGTAATATTTATTTCCTGAGTTTTATTGTCCCAAAATATCGAGTACCCTGACAAGACTTGCCTTTATATATCAAATAACAATAAGCACTTTATTCAACCAGCCATCCAGCTGAGAATCACCCTAGATTTAGCCCATTCAACTTGGCCAAAATCACAGTTAACATGTTGAATGTAGCTTTTATGAAGAGTGAGTAAACAAATTGTGTAATGTCAGCAACCATTTAATTAGTATCACTTAATTTTGCTCTTAGCCTAAGTGGAACCAATGGTGATGGTTTTGGTGGTATCGGGAGGAGGCTACAGAGACGTATTGAACATATTTCAAACGGCAATACAGCCTTCTATTACGCGTCTAGTACCAATTAAGCTTACTTCAAAAGAGGACCGTATAGTGCTACATGGCGTTAAAGGGTTAGCTATTCTGAGATTGCCTGTTTTTATGCCAATCTACATAACTGTAACAAAAATGTAGTGAGATGTGATTTAGATAAAGTGTTTTTTTTATGGGGTCCTCTATGTCTTTTCTGCAAGTTTCATCGTATGCTAAAGTTGACGGTTTGTTTTTGATGGGAATTAACACTTTTAGACTGCTTCATATTTGTTGCCCACTTGTCACAATTAAATAAGTCGTTGATCATTGACTCGAGAAGCTCTTCATCTTTTGAAAACTGAATCGTTTTGGCCTAAGAAATAAAGGAGTTCATTTTAACGTAAATTTCACCTAGAATTTTGATTTTATTCCCCAAAAATGTCTTTCGCGAACATTTAATGCACTGCGCTGCAATAAGGAGTAGTCATTAAACTGTTCATTAAATTTGCCTTTTTTGGGATGTGTTCGACTGTAGGGTCGTTGCCTTGATCGTGTTTGAACGTCTCCAATTTAAAATAAATCGAAAAAATCGCATTGTCAGGGTAAAAATAATTCGGAAGCCATATATAATATTTGAGCAAAATCGCCATGCATCTTCACTCCAGCACTTTCTTACTTATCTTGTGGGCTTTATAGCAATGTCTCGTGCGTTATTGGATAGGCAGTTTGCAGCCATCTTCTTACAGACCCAAATCTATATTAGCCAATGTACTTTCCTAAAGAAGGTGAATGCAACTACCATTCGAAACGCAGATTTTCCTCTATCGGTAGTGATTAATTTCGAGCATCTGTTGGTTAGATCCTGCTTAAAGCTTTCCAAATCCATGTTTTGCAACGTTTATCTTGAGTAGCGAGCGATGTCTTGGAGTCTCCATAATGAGAGCCTCGAATTCTATCACTCACTAGAATTAGCCAAAGCAGCTGTCCATTCCGATAACGATGTATGTGACGACGAGAATCAAATCCATGATCTCTAACTTTGCAGTCGTGCATTTCAGTTACCAAAGCTCAACCGAAAACAATTTTCTGTTACGTGTAATCGCATAGAAAACCTAACTACACTAGATATAGCTGTTGGCAATAGCTTGTTAATCAACTCTACATTTACTTCGGATAAACGCATTTTCCTGACTTATCTTTCCTTTTGTCCTCAGTCCATATTAATTGCTCATTTAAGGATATTATTGATCCCATTGGGAATCCTACCACACGAATACTTGTGCCTTTTGCCCTACTGGTTCTTGTGGTGTCAAATTGGGAATAATGGGGGGGGGGGGGGGGGGAGGGGTATTTTGCACGGGAATTGTGTTAACTTGTGTGTGCTTTTATTGAACATTTTCGGTTTGGCTAAACCATGTTTTTGACCTGATGTGTCCTTTTTGTGAACTTTTTGGGTACACGTATCGACTTGAAATGGGTACAACATCTACTAGAGTTCACAAATTTCAAAAATTATCTTCGCATTTATCTCATTTCTGCTCTAAGATGACGGTTCATTCCCATTCAATGTGTTGACCACGAAATGCATGGTCATAAAGGAATCAGAATTAATGTTACTTTTGTTTCACAATGGTTGCCTTAGTTACTTAATATGTAATTTATGCAACATATCTGACTTTATTATTAATTAAATCAGGCAGATATCTCAATCACTTTATCCTTTGATATTTTAATTAATAATGATAAGAATAGATATAGAATGAAAGTTTTTTTCTTTTAAATGAGTTTTTGAATCATTTATATAGGTTACTGATGGGAACCGATATTGATTTTAAAGCAGTTCTAGATTTATTTAAGGCTTTAATGCAGGTGGATAACGATCGAGTGCTCAGTCACTTATTGTCTACCAGGTCCGAGATGAGTTCAGGACCATAATGTCGTCTTACCTCAATATAACTATCTGAGGTAATTTCCTTAAACAGTCTTAGTAAATATTAAAATCTAGTTTTCCCCTATTTCATCGTTATCATTTATATGGTTATGGCGGTTAATGTTATAAAATCCTTAAATTTTCTATCGCGTGAATGGAACATTTCTTTATTAATACACTCTTATTATCCCTGTAAGGACTTCATTGATACATGTAAATGGTTTTTGTCCTCGTTTTGCCAAGGCTGATGCTTGTAGTTTTAGGGCCTTTTACTTTTGTTCAAATTAATTGCTTCATCCAATCATTTCTACTTTTGGTCATTGGCTCAGCCCCAAGGAGCTATTCGCTTTCAGCGACTTTTTTGTCTTCTCCCCGATCTTCTTACTGAGTTGTATCCAGAAGTCTTAAGCTCCTTCTGCATAAACTGTAACATCACCATGACGATTAGTTTCGACTACATTTTGGGGTTCGCGTGTGATCTATTTCCTCAATTTCTCCCACTTTATCGATGTCACATATTTTGTTAGTGCCTTCATTCATCTTTTTCTTGTTACGTTTATTTTTAGTAATAAATTTATAAGCTGTTTGAAGTTGATTCAAGACGTGTGTCGAAAAATGATGCGGAGTGTGTGAGCAGTAAAGTGAAAATTTCAGGCAAATGTCAAATGTACCCTTGGCAAATGCTGTTTCCCTGACTTTAATCTCACTCTCACCGAGTTCTCTGTCCTGATATTTAATCGGAGGTTAGGGCAGTGTGTGGGTTTTCCGATGGGAATTCATTTGCTCTTTTTATTTCCCTTTGGATATCTTAGAGGCGTCATCATTTGCCTTTTCAGGTAGTGGAAGAAATAAAAACTGAAATGAAGTGGGATGATTGAACAACAACAGTCAATAGCTATATATTGGTCACTTTTAATTAATCACAACACTGTGAGATGCTTGGCAATATTGGATCAATAAGTAGCCAAATGGATCTGAAAAGATTAATTGTAAAATGTCATCTTATATTTGCTTGTGCAGATTTCTTTCACCCCGTTTTTATCAGGTTTGATTTGCCTCAATCAAGCAGTATTTAGGAAAAGAAAAGGAGGCAAAAATAGACCCAAGATGCCATTTTCAATTATATCATGTTTCTCTCCTCTTTCCCTTGTGCTTCTATCCACACTTACATTAAGCTGACACTTAAAATTGAAAAATGGCAGATCTTTCATGTATAATATTTATTATGGATCAATTTTCCATTGTTGACAGTTATAACAGTCCTGTTAGTAACGAAGGAAAGAGAAATGTCAAGAATATGGTCAAATTGTGGGAAGACTTCCTGCACTTGACACTTGGATTTTGGTCGCTTCGCCTTTCAAAATTGGAACTTCATTATTATTCCCTTGTTCTCGTTCATGGTACCCAGTATCACTACTTTAATTTGGTTTTTTATAGCAAACGCCAATGGAACTCGAATTCACGCTATTTTACAATTGTTAGTGTAAACTACCATCTAGACGTATTAATTTACGAACGTAGCTTTCAGCACATTTTGAATATACAATGACTCACTGAATCTGATAATGAATAACAGACGGAACCTGTTTTTGGTACTGATACTAAGTCTACAAAAGCAGGGTGGGAAATCGTTCTGTTAAGGTATCAAGGAACCCCGAACTGAGCAGTTCTATTTCTTTCTATTTGTTTGAAAAAAAGATGGGACTATTGCCTTGCATCCAGCTTCATGAATTAAAACTAATTGTCGATCAGGAATTAATGACATTCCATATTCCAGTTTTTCAGAGCCAGTGTTTATTCTTACCTTGGTTTCGGCTCTTTTTTGCTACTCAACCTTAATTATTTGTGCTATTTTCAGTGTGTACCAAATATGGAGCTTTTTAAATCTTTTGAAAGTAACGAGGAATGCCATTTAATTTCTGACTCATGTTTGTCAGCTAGTTTTTCAAATTATCCCTTTCTATGAAACTTTAAAATAACCACCTATTTCTCTCTGTATGAACCTACAAATTGTGGACTTTTTTCACTTTCGGTTCATTTAATTTGCACCTATGGCTTTGTTTCAAGAACATTTACAACTAAGTCCAATGCAAGGTCTTTTCACTCACTAGAACTATTTAAAAATACTTTCCCCCTTTCCGGTTCCAAAAATCATTTCACTAAATCACTTTCAAATTGTGCATGAACCTTAAGTCCCAAGAGGCAAAGTATTTCAACACATAGTAGTAGCAGCTGTTTCCTTGCTGTCAAAATTGGCAGTTTTGCGATCATAGCGGGGTATGTATGTATTCATCCAGCATCATTTTTATGCCTTGAGCCTACTTTTATTTTCGCTCTAATAAAACACGGCTGTTCTTGTTGCGCACGAAATCGATAACTCGTTATCTCGGCTGTTTTTAGGTGATGCTGGGGGTCTAATATTGAACAGCGTTCCGCAGTATGCGTCAATGCGGTTGGAGGAGGTGATTTTCCAGGTCATTTGCCAGGTCAGCATGGTGGAACCAACGTGTTCTGAATCTCGGCTCTATGGTCATCTGGCGAACATCTATGCGGAAATGCAGTCCCATCTTCCACCTCGCCAATCCATTTATGCTGCTATCTCCTCCCTAATCAAATCGGGTCTTATCTACTACTGCGGTAAATCCTGCATTTTAGTAATGATTTAAAAAAATTGTAAAATTCCTGGGGTAAACTGATGTTCTGATAAGGCGATTTCTAGGTTCTAGGGTAGAAATGTGATAATTTGAATTCCCGCTATTTTCGCTACAAGTAGAGTTTGATACTTTGACTAGTTTGGTCTCAAGAAAGTTACCGATTTTCAGTTTATAAAGAAGTGTGCATTTTTAAAGGACAAGGTGACTCTAGGAGTGCTAGAATTTTAGCTAAAATTGAATGAGATGTCAGTGAAAACTTGATTAGTAGTGAAGCGTTGGGTCTTTCATTTATTAATTAGGGCTATCTGTTTATTATATCTGTGGCAATCAAGAAATTGTGCACTTAATATGATTATCTGTAATTCGTCTCTTAATGAACACCTTTTAGGTATTTCCATGTTGTTTTGAAGTCGAAAAAGAGGTTTGAACGAGTGCATTGTCTTCTTCATGAATATATTATGCATGCAATCTGACCAAATATAGTCAGGCAGAAATCGGATTCTACAGGGCCCATGCCTTTGATCACAAAGTGGAAGTCTGCTAGGTTTTAGAAACGAACGCCACTTATAGCTTTAAAGGCGGAGGTGGTGTCATCGTTCAATCTTGATTTTCCCTTATTTCATCATCTTTAACAAATGCATTCGATTTGTTAATGCTGGGTGATATTAAATACAAATCATTACAAGCCTTCACTCCTAAAAAGCAACGCTTTACTTTTTACCCAATGGCCTCGAAACCCAAATTCTATTTGGACGCTCTCAAATGTCAAGAAATGGAGTCTTTGAGGGCAATGGTCTCTAATCACAATTGAAAATCTGTAAAATCTTAGTTTCAAGGCCAAAATATTTTTCAATTTACTCTTCTTGGTAAATATTGTATCGAAAGTGTAAGAGCCCGGCAAATCAAAGCCCATAGCTTCTGTATTGTTGGTATGTCTTAACATAAGCAATTCCAACAGGATAATTTCACTAATACTGTTTATTTAAAGAATGCTTGTTCAAGTTGTCTTTGGCAGCTTCTTTACCCAAAATAGAATGTGAGATAGAGAACTCAATGTGCGCCTCACTATGCCTCCGGCTGTCATTACGTCTACACCCTTTGTCAACCATAAAAAGGGTTCTTAATATATTTATTTTCACTAATGTGAAATTGTTTCAGCGCGTGTCTGTCAGTGAATTAGCTCAACCCTATTAAATCCCTACTAAAGTACCTCCGGCATTTTCTTGCTTTTCATTTTAGCTCTTGTACCTGTCGCTAATAAGTTGTTTGAATGCCGTGTTTATCTGTGGAAAATTTTCTGATTTTAGTTGATCATGCCCTTACCAATTGAACGACTAACCGACAAGTCAGACAGGCAATTCTTATGCGAATGTCAAAGCAATTTTTATTTTCTCGTCCTCTAATTTACTTCTCACCAGTCTTTAGGCTTTTGACCTGACTTTGTTAGTGTCCAATGCGTTTATCTATTCGCTAAGTCCATCACTGCAACGATTTTTGGCTAATCTTAGTGTCCATAGTATTAGTAAACCTTGTTTGCAACATCCTCTTTTGTTAGCAGTAGATCAATATTATTTCTAATCGCGATGTCTAGTTTCAATTCAGTGTCCTCTGTCACGGAAAAATCAATTAATACGGTCAGTGTTCAAGCCTCCCATAGGATTTAAATTATAAAGGATAATTTAGGCTCAGCAAATTTGATCATGTAGTAAGTAAACGTGTATTTTCCAGAAAACGGCATCTCATTTTATTCGTTTCGCTGTAAAAGTAAGAAACGAAGTTTCAAATCTAGGCTTGGGAAATTTATAAGTTAATTCAGATAAAATGGTACTTTATGTATGAAAATTAGGTGGCCTTAACACGAAAACTCCATCGCAGCTGGCTTTGGTTCTCGTAGTATCATTTTCGCTGAGAGTCGAACACCTCAATGGCCCATTTCATGTTTCATATTTCCTTTTTAATAACATGGAAAGAATGTGAATGACCTGAATTAAAATGTCGCATTTTTGTTAGTTTCCTTCTACTTAATTCCATGCTCATTGACTTCTTAATTCTTCGTTTTAAATGTGCCAGGGATTGAGAATTCGAAATGCCATATACCAGTTTCACAAAGAAAGCTATTACATTAACGCCACTGTAGTGATGTCATTTGTTGATTGATTTTAACATGCATTTGCCCATCTGAATGTTGTTCGTATTCATGTCGCATTTTCCACCGGTTTGAAACTCTTCTATCATATGAACCCTAGAGGTCCTATTAGCTTACTCTTGCATGTATTTTATCCTTATACCCATGGGTTTGTTCTGTATCTCTTTGTATTGCTTCTATAGTGACTTTTACCCTTATTCCAAAATTTAATTGATTTAGAACCCTAAAGTAGCCAACTGGCCTTATTGTTATTCATTTCGTTACTGACAACGGTAAACACGTAGATCGTCCCAAATTACTGTTTTCCATTCTTGCTAGGTTATTGCTACTTGTTAGGCCTAGAAATATCAATAATTCTAAAAGTGGATGTATGTTCCTATTTGATCTGGTTCCTAAAATAGCTTTTTGGGATCAGAACTACATCCTATCGAGTATTTCACTCCTGGTATTTTGTTTCTTTTTATCCACTTTTCAAAATGCTATGAATATCTCACATAGAAATGTGTTGTTTTTTCGTGCTTATCGTTACTATATTTTCGAATGAACTTCTGGATCTGACATTTATTTCTTCTACCTCTCTTGTTTGCGGAAAAAAATGAGTGGACGTATCCAATCTGCAACCACAGAGAATCACAATTAAAAACAGTCTGTATGAGGGGCAAGAAATTGTATTCGAGCAAATTCAAATGAAAGTGTGGCTTAGTCTTATTACGTGTCACTGGGTGTAAAGGTCCTTATTGTGAAATGTCAGCCCAGATGCAGCCAAGTTGCAAGTTCCCTCGCACTTGCTACACCGTCATTGTTTATTCTCTCCCACCACTTCCCCCCTTCTTGCATGAAATATATTTTTTTTTCATGAAACAAAACTAAGCAGCTTGTTGTGCTTCATCCTTATCTTTGGTGACATAAATTTTTTTTCTCTTCCGGGTTGTTGGGTGTGCAAATAATAGAATAGGTGCGGTTGCATCTTGTTCTCTTTTTTTTATTAGCATCAAGATAGGAGTGATGGGTTTACGTGTTTTGATTCCCCCCCCCCCCACTTCAGTTATACGAATTGGGCAAAAGGCGAATAAATTTCGTTTCTTCTATGTTGGTTTTCTTAATTCCTAATTCGCTTTCCGTTTGCTACAATGGCTAGAAATAGCTTGGACTGAAGATCATATTACCAATTGCCTTTCTTTTCAAATCAGTCTTTGTTTTAATAAGTCAATTTGTAAGAAGTTAATTGTACTTAAACCTAGAATCGTCAGTATCTTGAGTCTAATTGCAACGAGGAATAGCTTTATTTAATAGCCATCCGTTCATGGAAGCCTTCAAATAGGCTTATTTTGCCCTTTTTTTTATCGATTTTTACTTCAGGGCCAGATTATATAGTCTCGCTATCATTTGAGCTACTTTGTGTTAATTTGTTTTAGTTTCTTCCAAAAAGGTCAATAATTGGACGCTAGCAATGTGTAATGCTTCTTTATGGAGCCCTACCATATTTATTCAAACTTGCAACTTATTCGAATCATCTGCTTAAACTGAGAAAGGGGTAAATTTATTCTTGGTTGGGTACTCGAGAAAGTATTTTCTAACACCAATTACAGGTCTTTTATGATCAATCCCAGTTCCTTCATTTACCAGATATGTTAGAAATTCTACGCACTGGATATGGACCAAGGTGAATCGATGTTGTGGCGTTTGCGGTTTCTCAGTCCACTCGGTACTATGATCTTGCGTTGTTTTTGACAATTTATAGGGGTGTTTTCTGTCGGTCTTAGCTTGTACTTCATCACTTCCGGGCTTTGCTTTCTGAACTGTTCCAGCAACTTAGTACGTTCCTATCTCACTGGCGATCTTTGTGAGGAGTTATTTTTCAATCACCTTACCAGACATTCTTAGCCGATTCCAACTCCGGCTCTTTTGATATCTTTTCACTTTATCACCTATGACACCGTTTCATATTTTTGTGGTGTCACCACAGCTATCTTCAACGTTAAGTAACCAATTAACTAAATTCAATATCCTTTTCTAAAATATTACTTAATTTGAACGTTCATGAACCCTGATTATTTACATTTATTTTAGACAATTAAGTGATATTAACTTAGAAAACGGTTAAATGTTGTTTCCAGGGGGGGGGGGGTATGTAGGCTGTATTTTCAGAAAAAATTAACAGGATCTTCTACATTATTTAAAGTGCATCAGCGTGGCACACTTAGCAATTTCATCTCCCCGGTACATAACTTTTCCTATCACAAGCTTGTTTAATTTCACTTTACTGATATTCTTTCGTTTATTTGCTGTTTGCTTTTTCAATGCGTCAGGAAGTTGATCATACGTTGGCCAATGATTGCTAAAAGTGTGTAAAGTCAAGACGTAAGAAAATTTAAGAGGTTTTTTTTGTAAATTAATGCTCTTTCTGCAGCCAAAGACTCGTAAATGAGGCAGAAGTGTAGTTATGCCTAAGACACTGTTAACTAAGTTTCCATGTGAAATAAACTTTCTCATACTATGCTTATTTAAAGGACAAGGCTACAACTTAATGACCTCCGACAAGATGTATGTGGCCAATTGGTTGCGCAGCCTTCCGGCCAGTGGTTCCTTGAGTACCGACTACCGACCTCCAAGTCGACTTGAAGTGAGCAAAGCGTCTTTAGTTCTCAATATGCCTTCATCCTCCTCCGCTTCCCAACAACAAGACTCATCAAGCCAAGTCCGTCAGCAGCAGAAACAACAGACAATCACTTCCCAATTACCCCTTCCAAGACTTCTTAATTCAGTTTCCTCAACTGGCCGAGGAGGCGTCGAAGATACTAGCGAGGAGGAGCCGCCAAGTTTCAGGTCTTCTGAGGATCAGATGCTCTTCCCTTCCTCCTCCTTATCGCCTGTCCCCACTCCTTCCAACCATAATCAACTCAATACTCCTGGCAACAACCTAGTTAATCGGGTAAGTATTATTTGACCATTGAGAACTACCTGCAAACGGCTCAGAAGATCTCAGGTTTAGCAGTTTCGATAGCCAAACTTAGCACACTTGTTAATAATATTAAGTCAGTCATGTTCAAGTCGCCGTTGCGGACACTGAACGTTCGAGTGCTACGTAAATTAAACTTTATTTGGTGCCATTAAATGTTTGTAGCAATTACCGTATTTAAAGCAAATTTTTTTTCTTATTGAATTTTATTACTCCATTATGTAACTACATCTTGGACTGAATCACTGGAAGAGTAAGTAGTGGACTTTATCTTCCGTCTTTCATGCCCCAATTACGCATTCACCGCAGCACATACTAAAGGGGAGAGTTGGATCAAGAAGACGTTGTCATAGCGTAAGGCTAAAATTCGAATGCTATTTCCATAAATCTAGTCGTCAGTAACTACATCAATTTATAGTCTTCTAGGAGTTATACAAAATGCGACTCTATTTTGCAATATTTAACGTACACTTTTGTAAATTAAGCCCAAAACATATTGACCTACCTCGGCTTAAGCAACCAACTTTGGCGTTTTCTTTCTCCCAATTTATAAGAATGTGTTCATGGGCAGTTAAGTTCAAACTATCCAATCATAAGGATTCCTTTTTATCGAAAGGTTTTTGATTTCCTAATCATAATAATCAGCGGTGACTTGAAATGCTCTATTTGTGTCTTTCTTATTATAAATTTCATCCTCAAATCTGGCTCAGGTGTTTGCCTTCAAATGACTTGAGGGATGCATGAAATCTGTTTTACCCCATGGATATTGCCAATTCGTTGAAATGTAATAAATCGGATTGATTATTAGTAAATTGAAATTCCAACTTTCTCCACACCCAATCTCCTTAAATTTTCCAAATAATAGTCTTTCAAATCGATTACGAATAGCGTTTGTTATATTTAAATGGCTATTTAAACGTTTGAAAAGGGTTTGACGAATGTAATGCGTTTTGAATTGTACTGGCTGTTTCTGTGAATTCTTATGGGATTCTGCTTTCTGGTGATAAATTGATTCATTTAGGTTGGTTTGGTCTACTTTTAGCTCTTTAGCAGGTGACCGATTTTCTAAAAGGCCACTTGTGGGTCGTCGTTGGATACGCATTTAGTCAATGCATATGTATGTGTGCGCGTGTGTTAAGTGCGATAATTTGTGCATTGTTACATAGAAATCCCACTAAACAAAGTATAATTGTACGTTCATCGACAATTATCGAAATATCTGTAGCACTCCTAACTCTGAATATTAAGATATTCGTTATATGTTTAAGTTATTAGGCTGGCCTCGTACTGGTAATTGCGGTTCCACATGTTCTCCGCTTTTTGCCCTATGTGTGCTTTTGAAATATCCCAATATTCAATTAACTGGTTTAGTCCTCGTTTTGCTTGCGAAGCTTACCACTCGCATAATTGTGCTTGTCAATTTGTGCTGCAGTTTGAGTCGAATATTTCCTCGCTTATTGATCTATTAGGAAGGAGCTGCCGCTTTTGACTAACGTTTTGTGAGAATTTTAGAAATTAAGAATGACTAGACTAAAAATGCAAGAATAAGTTTAAAAGATGGATCGAGAAGTAAAACAATGGTACAAATTTTAGAGAAGGCAACCATTTGGACTTGTAGCTAGCTAGGGCATCCCATTGGTCCATGTACTCCCTTATCGGTCTGCATGGTGTACAGAGCTTCCGTGCGGATTATTGAATCTGCCAGCTTAATGCACTGGGTAAAATGCCTTTATTAGAACGTTCAAATCATGCACATTGCGTTTTTGACCTTTGAAAGCTAAAGTAAATTGTAATCTTAAAACTGAGCTTTCTATTTATGCAGTCAACCACTTGCTCAGTCACTTAAGGCCTAATCGATTTTTAATCTGTAGCAGTGAACGGTTATTTTTACAACGGAGATAACTGGAAATATGCTTTGGCCTTGGAAATAGTAATTGAAAAATGTAGGTGTTCTACTATGCAAAGAAAGTAGATAATTCTGTCAAGAACTGAGCAATGATTAAAAACAGAAGGAAGGAAGCAGAAAATTGGTCGAGTCCATAAACAAAATACGATGCTAGTCAAACTTGGGTAATATATTGCTGTTTTTAAAGACTTATCAAAGCCGCTTTTTGACAGCTAAGGAAAGCAAATATTTAAAGGAAAAAGTTAATCATTTTGGCGGTAATTTATAGTTCTGCGAAACATTTTGGGTTGGACTATGTTATAGTAGTTCAAATAAAAAGTTATTTGGGTGTAATTTACACCGCCTTTTTAACTCTCCAATGTTCCGTTTTTTCATATATATTTTTAATTAGCCTCCCTTCATTATGGGCTTTTTGAAAACGATTAGGCTGCGAATCTAGTGATTTACGCGCTGAAATTTAATAAATATTATAAATTTTAATGCGCATTTCGCTCAGTGCTATTTCAGTTGTCATGTCAAAAAATATATTAATTGGGGTAATGGGCACTGAATCATGTTTTGGGAAGATTTAATTTTATTTAGACTTTTCCCCTGATTCTTCTGTGATTCGGTATATAAAAAGCCTTGTTTTGCAATCCGAATCGGTCATCATTTGGAATGTTGAAGTCCGACGGTGGAAGCTAGCATAGGGCGTAAAACGCTCAATATTATAACTACTAAAGAGGGGACAAAAGAGAAATTTGTAGTTTTAAGCTTTTATGTTATGACAATTTAAGGCGTCATCTATTTCATTTCCCACATTTAGGTAAGCCACTTAAGTATTCCAACCATTCATACAACTTGAGTGAATGCGACGTGTCTCACAAAGTACTTTCTGATTGTAATATTGCTCAATTGACTGCAAGTCTCCCATAATCGCTAACTCTCCTTATGACGCTACAAATCACACTGGCTAGTTTTAATCCTGAAAAGCGCTGGTTTATGGCAAGATACAAGGTAATCCTAAATTACTACCAACCAGCACAATAAAGGGGAAAACTCGGATGATACTAGCTTAACGTAGTAAAACACAAACGCCTTTCCGGCCGAAAGGCGAATTACAGATCATTGTCTTGAAAATTGGATTAAATGGAAGTTTATTGGTCGTAGTAAGGATAGTGAGTGCTTACCACTGTTCTATAAATTTATCTATTTCAAATCGCAAGCGTTTTGATAGTTATCATTAGCCCTTTAGTTGACTTCGTGGCTTCACGGAGAGGAGGATGAACATCAAAGTGACAAAAAGTCGAGAGGGGGAGGGGAACAGAAGAGTGTTTTAAAGATGACACAAAAGCAGAGGAAATGTAAGATGGGCACTGTGAAAGGGGTCGAATATGCAAATAGTTGGGTCATAGTAGTTTTAAGTCAGAAATCAACTGCCGATTAATAGACTTTTTGCCGTAAAAATATACGTTGCCCAGGGTGAACCACGTGGTGGTAAGTCTATTGCGCACCCTTGTTTAATAGATAAATTTAATTAAAATTGTTATAATCTTATAAACCTCGAAATTCGTTCAAAATTTTGTTACGCATTTATCAATGTCGGGTAATAAATTACGCTTTTATTCTTTAATTATTCGAATTAAAAATTTGTATTTTAAACGATATTTTGATTTTATTTCTACTGAATAGAATGCTTACTGGAATGTGAGATTGTAAACATTAAACTCGAAGCAGAAATTGAAATGGTGCTTCTGTGGGTAGTCTTCAAAGAGGTGTCTTAGGGTTGTACTTGAGCATGTTATTTCGTTTGTCAACTTTAAAATGTGTTTGTGTTTGATGCTATTTCCGTCGACTAAATTTTATTTTAATATAAGTTTTTAAGTAGCTGAATTGAAGTTTCTGATATTCTAGATAGGTCATGGGTACCAGCTAGATATCTATCAGTGTTAATTTTCAGCTTTTTAAAATTCCATTATTTGCATCTTAACTTTGATGTCTAATCTTTGATGAAACGTGGATACGAGCTATTATTAATTTGTTATCTGTCGCTCAATGGCTTTTTTTACAACTTGAATTCTGTTGCGTTCATTCTGTGTTCATTCAGTTGGAACTATGAAATTATATATGCTTTGAATTCTAGCTAGTGTGTAAACTTCTCATTGTTTTCAGTCTAATTAATGAATTTATCTCACCTGAATTTAAATACTTCTTTTGGCCGAGAATTAATCTGCGAATCGAGAAAAAACACCTCCTCTTAACATTTGTGGACACATTGTTGGGTCCCACATGACATATCTTCGAGGGAGGGAGGACTCGCGTTCTTAACTTCGGCCTCCTTTTTTGATATTTGGTTCATTTTTTTCGCGTCAAAGGAATCATATTCTCGAACGCTTCGTTTTTTTCGAAAAATGAACTTTGAATTAAGTTGATTTTGATACTTTGTTTCAAATACATTAAGTGGTCCAGTCAAGTGTGATGGCTGTGTATTAAGGTACATAGTAAATATCGATCGCTATTTTCAGGAATTTCAATTACTATCTATCTCTTGCTTGTATCTATATAACTCGCATGCTCTTTAAATAGTGTACATCAGCTACCTCACAGTTGGGGGGGGGGGGGGGTATCACGGAGCCCTCCTTGTTCCCTCGTATTAGACAGGCTTAATCAGCGCAGTCAGTCGTTCTACTCACCTAGTGCTAACAAATGTCTATCGATTTCGTAACTTGTGGCCTTTATCGATATTCTATTCTTATTACTTATCTACACGCACCAAACAATTATAACAAACAATCCTTCAATTATTTTAGCACAAAAGTCACTTTCTCATTTAGATTCTTTTATTTTATTAACTCTCTTCTTTCAAGTTAATTAGAATTGAGTGATAAATTGACTCGGTTCTGCGTAAAATTTAACCATTTTTTCATACTATTAAACTTACTGCACCATTTCGGTGCGAAAGGAGTTCTGTTGAAGCATGTTTTGGTGTTTTTCAACTTTTCCCTTAGAAATGTAAAATTGATCAATTTGTTTGCTTTCCGTTAGCTTTTTTTGCATTTTTTGTTACAAAAAGGATGAATTAAAATTCGAAATCGCACGATACTTCTTAGGGAAGAATGCATTAAGTCCACAGCAACATTTAAGCGGATGCAATGCCTCTCTGTCCCCTGACTAACTACCTGACCGGGCCTTCTCTCCTTCCTTTTGAAGAGATTTAAAGTATTTCCGTCTTATTATTAGGGGTTTTCTACATGCAACAAACGAACAAACTTGACCCTCTCTTGAATTGAACAGGGCTGAGAAGAAATTAATTAAAATGCTATTTCATTTGTCTATTACCTGAACGCGCAACACGAGATCATCTCAGCTGTAAACAATTTTAGATTAACTTGTCATTGGATTACCTTAGCTAATCTAGTCATAAATATGACGTTATGGTAACCGGGGGGGGGGGGGGATTCAGAAATTCGTTAAGTTCAGGGGAAGTGAATTTCAAGGTTGCGGAGGGTGTAACAGATTTGAGACAAGCAGAAAACCGATAAAGGAAATGACTGCTTTGGTTAAATGTGTGTTATCAATACATTAACAACTCTAAACAAGATAAAAATATATGCTAACAAACGTTGAAGTACATATAAAAAATTTAATTACGAAAGATTTTAAATTTCTTGCATATCTCAATGGTAAGAGTACTCCCTTAGTTCCAATTACGAGTTTCCACTTTTTTCCCATGTTTCTTTGCACTATTTCGTATCTACTTGCATTGTGAAGACGCGGCTAAGTGCTATTTCTGTGTGGGAAGTAGGAGGAGAACCTCTCATAGTAGTTCTCTCCAGTTCCCTCTTGCTGGAACAAATGCGTTGTTTCCCGACGCAACCAAACACTGCTGGAGGGAACCAATGGCGGGGAACGATCTGTCGTTCCTCCGCGTCTTGATTCTTGTGTAAATAAAGTGCCTTTAAGAATTCTCCCTTGTTATTGGACTATTAATTACATTTTATGAGTGCCGCCCTCCCCTCTATAGGTGTATTAACGAGGTGAAACTGATGCCATTTCTGCAAGTATGTGCTCTATTGTGAAGCTGTTTTTCACCAACTTAGTATCTGCAGAAACTTCTATGGGGTCTCACAAATTTACGATATCTCAAAAGCCTTTGAAAATTCGTGTTTAATGAGGGCGAATTTGGCGTTTTAATGTGAAGAGGTAACTTTTCTTCTTGCCCTGTTCATAAGAATGCAATTGCGCGACAATTCTCTCTATTTCTGGTGCTATCCGCTAATTAATTGATTTGCTCAATCTCTAAAGCCCATACGCGGTAATGATACGTATCTTAACGCTTTCAGGTTGGTGACGAATCTAAGTCAATTACTTTCTTAAACCCTAATCTTTTGGAAGAATATGTCTATTTTCCCATATTTAATACGTTGGTTAAAACTGCTACCTCTGAACAGTAGATCAACCGGTCTTTACGACAGATGAGTGCAATCGATACACAAGATATCATTCCAATCGGATACCTGTTATCCAACAATTAGGCTTCCAGCCGCAACAATTTTTACTGAAAACTAATCAAGAACTTACCTTTTTCACTGTTCTCATGGGTCTTTATTTGATTTCCTATTTAAATCTACTCAAATATATTTATTCAAACTTTTGTTGCCACAAATGTGCCTTAATAAAAATAATGAGCTTACAGCTAAGTGATAGAGAAAAAATTGCGTGAAAACCTATTTCCCCTGGTAATAAATTCAAATATTCATCCAAAATTTAATGTAATGTGTGAATTGGTTTGTTTCATCTACTTAAAACCCCTAGCCGTTTTACTTCCAAGTGTTTAAAAGCTCATGATTAGTTATAATAAATTTTGGCAATGCAAACATTAATTATGTGGGGATATTAATTTAGTGCTATTGCCTGTTCAATTTTTGTAATCATTAATGGGTGGGGCTAAAACCCATTCAAGTCGCAAGACTAACCTCCCCCCGCCCTATCAAAAACGTAGTAGAAATCCCTCATATCTATTCATTGGTGGGAATTTACGAACTTCAATCGGCTTTCTCACAATAAGATAATTGCAAAAAATGCAGTACGGTTGAACGGCGTATTAGCTTTGTGCTGACTATCGCTGAATTATGAAAAGTAGTATAATCGTTTCTGCATGCACAAACAAAGCCAAAGGCTTAAGACAGTTTTTTATTAATTCTAGCTCTCTTCTCAGCAAATTACACCGACAAAACGTGAGGCCTCTTCCTCGAGTCGTCTTAAGGCTTTCAATCGACGTCGATTGTTTGGCAGTGGTGGTTCTCCCACCCCTCCTATCCGTTCTCCTGCCTATCCTTCTATGGGAACTTCCTCTCTTTTCCCTCACTACCATCATCACCCCTCCACCACTGCAGGCGAGGAACGTGGGATTTCCACGTCGACCAGCTTCAACAACTCCCTTCAAGAACAATCACAGCAACAACAGAACTCGGCACTTTCAAGAAACGGAACACGGGATTTCAAGTGAGTCAATCGTACTCATTTTATTTTTCTTGAATCGTGCAGCTCGTTTCATGTAATTTTCGACCTTAGTTCTTAGATAGCTCTATTTTTGTATTTTCCATAGCAGGGTTCAGATAATGTTCACAACCACTTTTACCTTATATTCTTTGTGTTTCCCTCAATGCTAATAGTATTATAATAGTAATACAACAAAGCCTCAAAGTATTTTAACACCCCCCCCCCATCCCCCAATTGCATAACAAAAGCCTACGAGTTTTTGCCATTGTTGAAAATCTTAATAGGAGAAAACAAATGAGTTTAATTAGGTTTGTAACCATGGTAGTATTAAAATCATGACACATTGGGCCTTCCTTTATTTAGTTTGTTAGGCATCGATTTGTCTGTTGTACTTAAGTTTCGTCGTTTGACCCCCATTTATCACAAATCTCCGCTAACTCAATAATTTTATTCACTTCATCTCTGCTATGTTAGAACTAGGCTGTTGAATTGCATATATTATCATTTGGCCTTAATCGTTGTCAGGAAAAATGTGAAGTTAAGTGGCGAGACCGGCCAAGGTGATTGAAATCCGGTCGTTTTAATTGCTGAACATCCTAAACCCCATCTGCTTCAGGGGACGGATCATGGGATTGAATTTTAAAACGTTAGCTGGCCTGTTCAGCAAATACTTAACAATCTGAATTCTAATGAAGTAACACTCTTGGATAAGTTGAATTTGCTCTAAGAGTCCGGTCGTTCCCCCCCCCCCCC